>KN832975.1:722386-758515 GCA_000827315.1 Piloderma croceum F 1598
TATTTACATTTTTACCTCGTCCATAATTAGAAATTTTCTTGATAATGAAATTTAATTATTTCTCCAATCAATAATCTAATTGTTCTTCGCGGACGCAATCAGATTGCGCTCGGAGGACAAAACAATAGACAAAGTCTGATTTTGTAATTACTTATTTACCGCATACGCAGGTTAAACCTTAATCAGATTATCTCTTATTGAGATAATCAAAATATTTTCGTGGGAAATAAGGTTTTATGTCTCAGGTGTGATGACCATACCTATTAGTTCGGGCCCTGCATTCCCTGTATTCCATGATCGCATTTATCATATTTATTTCCTTGGACTTCTGGGAGCCCATGCGAAGGCAGTAGCACGTAAGTCATTTTCCTATGCTTCATCCAATCAGTCATGACGAAACCTGACAGTCACTATAAGGTTACACCTATCATATTAAAGCATCAGGTTGGGTCAGGGCAACTGTACTTCACAGCTCAATTATGTGGACTATATTGGTATGTCTTTTTTGAAATGTATTACCAGCCCGTAAAAACATATCAGCATCTCCAGGTTATACAAGAAAAACCGGCCTTCTTTCGTACAGAATATAGGAATTAAGTGAGCTCCCTGTATCAGATAGTTCAACATGACAATTAGCCTCTTCCAGGACAGGACAGCCTGCAAATGAAGTGTATGGTCTCCAGGCTCCTCTCTTAAACATGCGAACAACAGCAACATCATGTTTGTCGCCTGTGACCTACTCTACCTTCATGACGGACTCAATCCTTGCGTCCTGGATCCGCCTCCTCAAGTCAGTCCATATCGGGAACCCGAAGATTACAGTGTTAAGAAAATAGACAGTCTGTCAACAAAAAGCTTTTGTGATTAGTCCCTTATAAACTTAGGATGAATAAAATGACGGACCCCAACTACAAATCCAGTTCGATGCCGCTTGCACAAAGAGAGCGTATAAAGACTCTCCAGGATATGTACAACGGCGGTGACCTGCCAAATAAGCTTCAGGGTCGAAAGCCCGCCGAGGCAAGCGTGTATTGTGCGTGCAGGGGTGAAGAGCGGTGAAGGGCTGATATCAGGGAAGGTGATGTAGAGTAGTATAGCGTAGACAACGCATGTAATCGCGGAATTTGCAGGAAGTCGAAAGTCGGTTATCTGTGGAGCTTTGATCTGTGGATATCCCATACAACATAAGGAGGACGTAAAGGGAGATTTGGAATATAATGAAAATCATAGACTAACCATGCCTAAGCCTTCTTGTGCTTCTGCTTTCATGCCCAGAAGTCGGGGTTTGACTTCTTCGTAGCCTGCGAGCGGTGGATCGAGTGGTACCTGTTGAATTACTTTCTTCTGCTTCGTATTTTTGACAGTGTATGTCAAGGTCATGCTCTAATGGTGCAAACAAACAGCCCAATTCATTCATATCTAAACTTTTTCAGCAAGGAATGTTGAGCTCACGTTTGAGTCAATGGCAGTCATCTCAGCGCTGGAGATGCTATCTGTTACTTTCCCGAAGTACTTGGCATATGCGACCAACGTGTCGGGGTGATTTGACATGTAAGTCTTCAGAAACCCAGATTTCTGAGCGACTGGATCAGACATGTTATAGCGATGACAGTGCAGGGAACAGTCGCAAGCAGTGGTGGTACAACGAAAAATCGCTGTTTCTTGCTCCAAAACGTCACGCGTCACGGGCAGAACAGCAGCAAAAGCAATTGATCCAGTAGCCTTACAGCGGCATTGTCGTAGTTGATGTCTTCCAAGTCAAGAGCCTCGGGATCAGACGTTCATCTAGTTGAGAAAAGGGCTTTTGAGAAATATTACTAATTTATCGACACATGATTTACGCATTCAGCCACAAGTCGAACTCATGGCAGGGTCTGTGTTGAATTACAGTATATATACTACACGTCGGGGGGTGGAATAACTTCTTCTTCTTCCCATGTCCACCAAACTAATCCACGTCCATCTCGTCATCCATAAGGTCAACATCAGTCTCCTCATCGCTCGGCTCGTACAACTCGAACGTCTCCAGCTGATCTCGCAGCCACACTTCATCATTGATGTTTACCTCATCTTCCTCACTCATGAATACCCGTTTTACAGGTATACCAGCCTTCCTTCTCGCTTCTATGAATGCACGCATCGTCATCCCATCGATACCAGAGGTAGTCAGAGTATCCAGGTTGGGGCAGTAAAATGCCGCCGGGACAGTAGATGATGGGGACGCGATGGGAACGCGTAATTTCTCAAAGAATATTCCATCCAAGAAATCCTCGTTCATCTTCAGATTAATGCTGCGCAGATTCCCAAGCTGCTCGTACATTACGTCCACGGTGCCTTTGCCGCATGGTAGCCCAGAGATCTTGAGATGTTCTAAGCCTTTTAGTAGAGACTTGTTCGTCCCCGGGCGCGGAGTCGCTAACTGCTTCGCAAACGTCGAGAAGTCATCTGCTTCGAAATCGAGGGCGAGAGATGTGACGTTGGGCATGTGTAGGAGTTTGATTAAAGATGAAATGTATGTGGGGGTGTGAAAGGCCAACACGAGATTCTTGAGTCCTGCTAACTCGATTGGGGACTCTGACTGCCATTCGCTCGGTTGACCGCTCGGTCCGGAGGCACACAGAGATAGCGTGTCGAGCTCAGGGCTACCAACCACGATATGTTGGAACTCCTCCCAAGAAGGCCGAACGTCTTCCGCGTGGTACGCCAACTCGAGATCTTTGAGATTTTTCAGGAACGTGTTTTTGGCGTGAGACCAGGCGATATGAACACCCCAAAGTGCGATCTGTGTTAACTTGGGGGCGTCACCGGAGAACAACACGGGGAACGGAGTCCTGAGATGCGCAGGTTGGAAATGATCGTAATCCTCTTCATCTTCCTCTCCGTAGTGGTATAACTGGAGGACTTCAAGGGCTGGAGCAGATGAGAGAGAGGAGAGGGCGGTGGTGACCAAGAGCATGTAGGTATATTCTTCAACCTGGACTTCAAGTCCGCGCCACCGTGCGATATGCGGGGTAATGATAGATAAGATCTTGGCCACGTCCTCGAGGGACAACAATGGTTTCTGTTCTATTTCCTCTTCGTCCTCTTCTATCGAGCTTGCTTCTGAAGGTTCTGAAGGTTCAACAAGGACTGTGCAGTCGATCTCGATATCGAGTGAGAGGGTTTTTGAACGTTCGATCCATGTTTGGCAGCGGGTGAAGGGTGGTGACTCATCTGCAAATCTGATCGCAGTCCACAACGCGGGAGCCTCAATGGCTGGGGATAAGATGGATTAGAATCCTTGGTAGCAGGCACGAGCGGTGTAAACTTACCGACGGTTCGCCAATGCGCACAAACGTGCGAGACAAGAACTTGGAAAGGGAGCACGCTCTCGTTAGGTAATGCTCCATTTTCTTGCTCATCCTCCGAATCGTCATCTTCGACCACGTCTACATCATCCCGATACATGTCGTCCTCATCATCCTCATCATCTTCATATGTTCCCAGAAAAAAAATGTGAGCGAGCAATTCATTGGGGAGATCATTGATGGGACAACGATCCCCGGTGGGTGGAACGTAGGGATTGCGAGCAATGATATTTTTGATATGTTCCTCGAGATCGAGACTTGTCTGAATTACTTGTGCATTTCGGCGGAAAGACTCCGGCAAGTCGTCTACAGTGGGCCAGTTGGCCAACATATTGCTTACATTGGAGGCAGTAGCGCGACGGGGAGGCATTGAGAAAAGAATGAGTTCACCAAATTGGGACTTGCAAAATCCATATTTGGGTATGACCCTTATCCCCGGCGCCGCGGCTATTGCCGTGTGGCCTTTGCCTTCCAACTCTTCTGTGACTTTTTTCTGTCCTTGTCTTCTCGGAATGAGCGCTTTATTTGAAGTTTAAGCTTCTTGACTTCAAAGCTTCAAGCATCGAGGCTTTTACCGGTCTTTGCTACCCCATACGGATATCAAGATGCCGTCCACACATTCCAGGCGTCGGGAATATGCGCGACAAAGGATCAGATCCACCGTGGACGTCTTTCCTGGAGGCGACTTACCAGCTGAAATGTCAATTAAACACACATCCCCCTCGTGTGCTTGTGCACTGCTGTGTGCTCGGATATCGGTACGAGGGCTCGTGTCAGTGTCGTGTGCCTTGTTCACGTACATCAAGAATGGGGTCTTATGTAAAATCAAGTCTGATTGTTTACTCGTGGCGGAGGACGCCGACCGGAAGTCGAAACACGGGTCGGACTTCTCTTCCATGGCACTGGTCACATTACCCAACTGGGACATACACCGTCCGGATTCAAAGAACCAAACCAAAATAAACTTCAGTCGGCTGCTGACCCACATGGTCTTTTATTTCATATGTCCGCCGTGTTGGGGGACATTGGCCTTTGTGGCCTTCTCTTCCTCCCATGTCGTCTCAGCGCAGGCCATCTGTATCGCACAGGCAACAGACTCAGCCAAAGACTTTCAAACTTAGCGTCAAAGCTCTTTTGTCCCTACCTGTAAGTCGATTCGCGGTCTTGGCTTTTCTCTCTCTCTCTCTAAGCAAATGTATATAAGTACCGTCTTTGTAATCCCCCGCCTGCCATAGGCAAAGTTCGTTCATGCGCAGGTAGTTTTGAATTTGAATTTCCAGTCATTTTCTCTTCTCATGACACGTCGCAGTAACGCCGATCTTCAAAGTTCAACTTGAGGATGTATTGAACAGAAAGCATCTTCCACCGCTAGGTATGTTTATCTTTGTTCGTGCGTTCCAGTTGTTTTATATATTTGTTTCGGCAGGTTTGAAGGACTTTGAAGAATGGTTGCTATACGTCGAGCAATGTCCCGAGAATCTGTTGGTTAAATAGTGTATTCCCCTCGAACGTCGCTTATATTCGTCGCAGGTATTTTATTCTTTGGCTCAAAGAATACACTAAGAGGTATGATCAATGGGCGATTGAGGCCAAACCTCGTAGACCTAGCATATGTCGCTCCTCGACCTCCTACCGCGTTGCCTGGCCCACTGCTCCCGCTTCTTCTTCCCTCGCCCTCTTTTATGCCCGCGCTAAACAAACATTCTTTACACCTAACCGTTCGTCCCCATACGAGCTTAACATCTCCTCTGACATCCTCTCTCCTTTCCACACGTCCAATCTTGGTTCTCCGCACCCAGATCCAGCGGTGTTTGTAGAAGTTGCCGTGGAAGTACAAAATATGTTGAAGGACAGCTTGGATCGTATGGTCGTCGCTGCTTATACGAACGTAGGTACAAATAGAGGCTTATGTGGGATTCTTGGCGGGTGCTTCTTCATGCTCGTTGGTAGCATCGCGCCCCTTCTTGTCAATTTTTTGAACGGCCGGGATAGGTGGCTTAGGCTCCTGGCGATTCCAGGGATGTGGCTCGGTCTGACCATTTTGTTGGCCAGTCTGCATGGCGTAAGGCTTGTTCATTTTGATCATCCAGCGACTAGTTTACTAAAATATTTATTATGCAGGTTTGTCTGATGGTCTATATCTTCGGAGACCTCCGTCAGCTCCGTAAATTCGAGCTGTCCCGCCCTCCTATCTCCCGTCCTCAGGCACTCTCGAATCCGCGCTACCGACCCGTGATCTCGCCCCCAATCTCTTCTGGTCCAGTAGTTCGGCCTCCCATCGTCCAGATCTCCCAACCTGTCGCTCAATGCCGCACGCCACCCGAACCTCAACCTCCCCGTCTCAGCCTCCCATCCCCTCTACAAGCAGCGGTGATCCGCGAATCCCCTCGCGCCCGTTCGCTCTCCTCTTCCTCCGCTGGTTCCTCTATATATTCCTCCCTCTCAGGCTCCGAATCCGCTTCCTCCTCCTCGGCATCAGAAGGCCACAACGCCGCTGCGCTCACCATCGAAATAGGTCCTGCATTCTACGATTCTGCCCACATCGAAGGACCAGCTATCCACTCCTCTTCCTCCGCGCGTTATTACGGTTCCTCTTCCAAACAATCTCTCGAAACCAAAAGTGGCCTTTCTGTAGCTGAATTCACTCCAACAGCGTCGTTCATACACCCGTATGATCCGCTGTGTGATGATGATTACGATAGCACACGTAAGTTGAGCCCCGAGGAGAGACAGGGTCTGGGACTGTTTGATTTCGACCTTTTGCCGAAGAAGGGGTATACTTTCCCCCCGCGGGATAGGGCTCTCTCGGTGGCTACGAATGCTACGACGGAGGCTCCTTCTATGGCGGAGCAGGCTGGCACAGATGTGCTCGTGGCGTTGAGAAGCTCAAAGGACATTTCGGGCCGCGTTCAGTATAAATGTAATAAACAAGAATCCTCGTCCGATCCTGAGAAGGTTTCCTCGTCCACTAGGTCTACCACTGCGTCCCCATCGTCTCACCGTGCCCCTGTGGACCCTGCAGCTCGGTTCAAAGCGATAAAGGCTGTCCCGGCTTTCGCTTCTCCGTTCACGCGCGTTTTGAACCCTGTGGTTACACGTGCCCAGTGGGAAATCGTGGTGAGGAGCGCAGCCGTCGCTGGGATCATCTGTTGGACCATAGTCGGTTGTTTGTTGGCCATCCCTGGCGGTCGGTAGGTTTTTGAGCAGAGTGTTCAACTGTTAGTAGTTATGTTTATTCATGTTATTTCTTTCCGTCGCTGATTTTTTAAAATTCTCTCATCAAGGTCGTAGCCTGACAACGTAGAAACAAAATGTTTTCTTGCAGTTCTTGCGTTCCTGTGTCCGTTTATCTTTGTCTTGGCCTCATTATTCTGCATTTCATTCTCTCTCGTGTTCCTCGCCCATCGGTCTCCGAGCTTCTACCAAGAAAATACGAATAGTATCTGCTCCACCGTCTAGCATATATCCCTCCCTGTGTTGCCTGTAGCTCAATTGTATAACAGACACTTACTGGTGTGGTGGTTCAGTGAAGACCAACACGTAAGTTCCCATACATCGTCAGTATTAATTTGGTTATTTGACCCACTTCGTCGGTAGTTGCTGAAGAACGCTACAGGTGATACGCCCCGACAAGCATATGCTTTGATTTTCTCTCCGATATAAACGTACGGTTCAGGAGGATTGACGGATGTATTAGCAAACCGTCTGTCACCTGCCTGCCACAGCCGCCCGTCCCTTGAGTTCTTCCTCGTAGTATGCTAGCTGATTCATAAACCCACGGTTGGGACGTGAGATTATTCTCTTCGTCTTAACGTGCGATAGTGAATCTGAAAGCGACATGCCCTGTGTAGCCATTAAATATGCAATGACGATGGTGGGACTCCTGCTAATGCCGCACATGCAGTGCACAACCACGTTCACGTTCTCATCCTCGTCCATAGCGTTTTGAATCCACTCCACGGCGCGGTCGAAGTAGCGAGACATATCCGACGAACTTTTGTCTTCAATTGGCAGACTCAGTTGCTTTACGTTCGACGGGCAGGTGCATATGTTCCCAAAGTCGTCAAAAACCACTGAGACAACGTGGGTGATCCGGAGACGCTCGAGGGTTGGAGCGTCAGTAGCGGTATACATGTCGGCGATATAGAGTCTAGGTATGATTTCGTTGGCCTGTAGGAGATAGTCAGGGCACACCCATGATTGAGACCTCCGCTTGAGGGCATATCGTGTCATGTTCAGAGTGGGGTTATGGAAGGTTGTCTCTCTCGACTCCTCTTATACGACAGTGGAAGATGACAGGGGCGGCCGATTCGATTACTTAAGCGCATTCCCCCTCTAAAACTTCACTTCCATTCCCGCACACTGAACATCCGTCCCACAACACAGGTACCAGCGCAGACTTTAACCCCGATCGTGTCCTATAAGCCCTAATTTACACTATAAATCGCGCGACCTACGCCCACTTTCAATACCAAAAGGTATAAAAAGGAAATAAAAAGGAAATAACTACCCGGGTCTGTGATGTGTTAAGCCTGGACAGCGCCGATGAACCGGTTCTCCTTAGGAGACCCTTGTCGCGATTTACGAGCCATTAGGTAATAATTAGAGTGAAGTTGGGAAAAAATACAGCACTCAAAGTTCTCAAAATGGACCGAGCACATGCGTTGCGCAAAGGATTTCAATTTCAAATTTCAACCGATACAAATAACTGCAGCCTCGATTTCAAAATTTACATAAGATAGTGCAGTCTGTATACAAATTATTTGGATAAGCGCTTTTCATACTCTCTAACGATCTACCACTTACCCGATCAATACGCACACTATCCCAGGGTTGGTAACGATTAATTTAGTAACAATCGCACGTGCCACTGAAAACGCGCCAAAGGCCAGGTAGTAAGTATCAAATTGAAGGTGACTGTTAAATACGCACTTGACACAGTGACCACCTTTGCCGTGACCTTCTTGCTTGCAAACGGTGTTGCACAGATCGTCACCACCAATGTCACAAGTCCAACCATCATTGGTAGGGATGGCGGAGACCGACACCACAGCAAGGGCAAGGATAGACAGAACTACTTTGGTGAATTTCATTGTGGGTCTGGGTAGTTGAGGTTATCGAGGTTGAATGGATGACAGAATGCGACCGTGGTGGACTCTCTTTTATACTCCGAGTCTTGACAGAATTTTTCTATAACGAATCAATTATTTATGCCAGCTGATGCCAAGAAACATGCAGTCCCACGCGGAACAATCAGCTGACTTCTGAGTTTACAGCTCTGGGTACAGCATGAAGCCAAGATCCACGGCTAACATTATTGATTTGACCAGATTGGTGAACCATAGTTACCAGCGCTGTTTGATGGATGAAGAGCAGGCTGGCAGACAAATAGAAGCTTGAGCGCTGTACTATAGTGTGCAGTGCATATGACTCCGGAGTCGCACACTTGTCAACCACTGTAGATTTTTGTGAATGTCGGGGCCATGTATACCTATTTTATCACGTGATTGAAAGCCACCCATAAATTCGGAAATGCGAGGCATCAAAGTTGACCCACCATACCGTTACTACTCTAGCCAAGTTTGGACCACAGGAACTCTAAGACTCATTGAGCATAAGGCAGAATGGAAGGTCCATTGAATGGGCCACTCATTCGATTCAATATGATATCCACAAGCTTGGCTACCTTGTACTTACCGGGATTAAGTACATTACCACTGACCAGCTGTACTTTTTGTCAAACCTATTAGACGTTAGGACCAGCAAGGAGCGTGGAGACAACAATGTGCGAGCTGAAAACTTGAACATCAACGCCACTTCGCCAATTGGGCATAAACCCCAAAATCGTCTGTGCATAGCTAATATGGGCTCATTATATATGGTATCAAAACTTGTCTTGAGACACTTAGTTGTGCATCCGAATCGCACGGCGAATATCGCTACTAGCAATAAAAGACACTTGGAAGATCCTTGGATGATCTGCTGGTATCAGGCCTCTCTGTTCAAGGGAATCGTGCGGCTTGTTCGGGCCTCTGTGTAGGCAATGGAAGGTCGCGAAGCTTGTTTGTATAAGAGTGAATCATTAAGGGATATAATAACCCAATACTGCATGTAATGATAGTATAACCGCCGAATATGATTCATGTCCGCGGCCCTGTGACATGATCACCCGCCCTATAACCTTCTAGCTTGTCTCTGCGATTCCGCGCATCCTATTTAAATTCATACTTGGATTCGAATGTTGAGAGGTTGGCAAAACAAGTCCGTGATCGACAAAGCAGTTTGAGGGCGCTCGCTGATTATATTACCTCGAAAGCATCTGATGCAATCTTTTTGGACCGTGCAATTCAGTTAGCTCCTGGAGAGCGAGTGGCAACTAGGGGGCTCGTGAGGACGGATACATTGATTTTCGATTTTTTTTCCCGATCGGAGAAGTCGCAAACAGGAGCCAAAGCTGCAATGGAGGCAGTTACCAAAAAGATTACCATTGGCGCAATTGAAACACCTCAATGTCCTTACCCTAGATGCTATTCGGCACCCTTCCGAGGTCCGAGGAGCATCATGTTGAAATTACACAAGAGACGCCTCGCTTCACTTGGGCGCCCTCCAAAGGATACTTGTGAAGCCATCGGAATGGCGTTCCGGAAGATTGGTAACTGGAGAAGTGCCACTTGGGGCAGCAGAACCCTTGCTTTGAACAGCAAATCTTGTGATGGATTCAAGTTGGACAAGTGGCGTATGTACTGTCGGATTGGATGAGAAAATCTTTCGAATGTAAAGAAAGGTGGGCCATAGCCAAGAGGTGTGTACTTTTGGAATTAGACAAAGAATAGGGATCTCAAACTGCAATAGTGACGGCGAAATATAGCGTGAGCTGAAAACAAGCTTAGTTATAAATTGAAATGAAAGGTCAGGGCATGCAGGGTGTGGGCGTAGGAACTCTCGTCGGTCACATTATTGGATCCATCGGTGGTACCTTGCGCTTTTGAGGAGAGACAATTAATACAAGAGGCTTTCGGAGGATCCTCATGTAGAATCTCGGTGATGTAGGCATCAACACTCTCCCGAGAATCACCGGTGGGATAAGCAGGATCAATGCTAATGGGGGGGAAAAATTATTGAAGTGATCTGTTCGGAAGGAACAGAGAAATTCACTTTCATATCATTCTCGCCACTGCTACTTCTCTCTTTGTTGCTATCAGCATCCGGCACAAGCTTTTTGGTCCTGCTTGGAACTTCGGGAGTCCTTCATTGTGAAGCTGAGTTGGCCAGGATGTCAGAGAACGACATAACCGAGAAGGCTCGCAACGCCGATATTCACAACGAGCACTTACCGAAATTCCTACATGCGGAAGATCAACAAGTCAATCTGTTATCACCACATAAGAATCGCAGCACAGTCGGTCGTCGAAATCGGGTTCCAGTCAACAACAAGAAATGAAATCTGCGTGGTAAGATCAACTCGGCCGCTCGCTGGCTTTATTTCGTCTCACTCTGTTCGGCCGCTTGGTGTAATTTCATCAGTTCAGCCCAGTTACCATTTTGACCACTCACATATGGACCAGCAGATATCGGCCAAATTGCAGGCATCAGTGTGGTTAGCACAATCGGCTGACCAGTATTAATTACCTCCGCTGCTAGCAATCGTTGTGTCTTCTCGATCTACTCGACCACTTTTTCTAATTCCATCATTTCGGCCCAGTTACACAATGCTGACGTTTTCTCGTAAGGGGGTGCTGACCACACTCCTGTGTGCAGTTCGGCCGATATCCACTGGTCTGTATGCGACATTGAATTTTCAATCCCGCTCGTCAGTGTACAACGGGATGTACCATTGAAGGGGGTGTAAAACATCTACAGGGAGTAGACATGGAGAGGAGGGTTGGGATACAATGATGGCCAGGTCAAAATCAAACAAACAATAGCGGATTAGGTCATTTTTGCGAAGCTAGAGTCTCACGTCTTTTGCAAGCCAGTGTCTATGGTAATGAAAATGGTTGACGAGAACATTGCTCCATGTGAGATCCTGTTACAGTATGATACCACGGCCAAGATCGTTAGGGGCGTACAGGTCTAAAATACTACTCACACGGTGGACAATACGGTTAACGTGAGGGAAATGCAAGCCCTAGAATAGATGGGTAGCTGGCCTGACCGAGTCAAGAGAAAGAAAAATGCATTACCTCAAAAGGCGTACGAAGAAACATCAAAACCTTAAGGACGAAACACGCACGGGGCCTTGTAATCGATGGAGCTCGGAAAACAATCCCATGGCTTTTTTTCACAATCGCATATTATAATATAATCCGATGACCATGAGAATACGTACGCCGGACGCTGTGACATGCATAAGGACTCTAATATATCTTTTAACGTTGTGAAACCGTTCAAAGTCACTGCCAGAAGCTTGTAGAGTGCTGCGAAACAAGTCGTAGAATCATCTCTCGTGAATGACATGCAAGAATTGTATTTAAATACTGCATCATCGCAGGATGCTATTGCAGTAGCGGTGGAGGGAGATCGCAAAGATAATGACTTTTCTTATGTCCCACTACTCCGTGTATCGCCTCCTAGGCCACCGCAATGCCGTGGGCAAAATTATGTCTTCTAGTATGCCGAACCACAACCGTGGATCCATCAGCACTGGTATTTACAGCTGAGGCATTAGACGCAGCCCCTAAAAGTTGCAGCGGCTACCTGAATCAATGGTAAAGGTTTCCGTTCTCATTTTCCATCTATGATGAGCCTGGCGAAACTGCTAGCCACAGCGGTGTCGATGGAATCCTTGACACGAAGAGTTCGAGGGATATCCTCATTACGTAGGCGAGCAGGGAACTTGATGTCCACCGAGCAGAAGCCATATTCAGAAGCGTTGATGGCGGTGACTGTTGAATTAAATCCGCAAGTATCCATGAGCTCCTGGATATTGTTTGTTATGGCCGTTGCATATAGGCGTAAGATTGACGCGTAACGAATGGTATGAATGGTAAGTTTGTCGTGTGGATAAAGAGCCCAGCCCTGCTGTTGAGTCGGATTTGCTATCGATGCAGCAAGCTTGTAGTACCTGTGCAAACCAAAAGGAAAAATGAGCACCACGATTTGGGGTAGAAAGTATCAGGATTTAGTACTCTGTTTCGATGTCTCGCATAAGCTTGTAGCGAGCATCTCTGAGCCAGTCGATGGCCATTTGCTCCAGGTTATTATGTTTTTCATTTCGAATCGTTTCAATACAGTCGTTGAAAAGGCCTGCAATCTGCTTCATATCGAGTGGCATTTTGGATGTGGGTGATGTGGGTGATGATAAGTGTCTAGTTACTTACAATAAGGGGTTTTGAGCAGGCCCCGAGTCTAAAAAGGGGACGTGGCGCAATTTATCGACTCCGAGTCATGTGGCGTCGACTATTCAAATTCGACTCTGGCGAATATTCCCTCCGAGCAGGCCTGGCTCTGGCCGTGCAAATTTTATCGCTCTAACTGCAGTGCTCAGGCGTGAATTTCTCCACACACACCCTTTCGTGCAAAGGATGCACGATCAATGGCGGTCAAAATCAAGCCAGGCTTTAGATCAGATTTGGCTTGGTATAATATGTATCAATACGGAGTGGTGCAATGGCCCCACTGTCTCGTTGGTAACGTTGGTATTAAAGATTCTATACAGCGTGCCGCAGGCGAGATTTTTTCTTTTGTATAATACGGATAAAACAGGTTTAAAATAGCTGTATAATTGGTATTACACGATATTTTATGTTGATAGAACGACTACGAGGAACCAGAGGACAGCGAATATAAGTGTTCAAGCCCCAAACTCCGCGGCACTTAGAATTGGCCTCTACCGCCGGGCAGCGTTCGGGGAGGTTCTGGGAATTCACTGACTTGGCGGAAGCAAGTCTTTTTAGAAGCAGTGATCCAGTGAAAGAATTCTCCGTTCCAGTAAACCAGTTCAATGTCGTCTGCCACCAATATTTCAGATACAATCCATCCAGTCGCAGACTCGCGCAACAAAAATAATAATGCCTCATATGGAAAAAAACCATCACCTCCATTAAACTGGCATGTAAGATAATAGCACAGAAGTTAGAGATACAACCAAAAATATACCTGTCCAGCTAATTACACAATGGCATTGGACGTCCTAGTGTTGTCGGTTATGGACGTTGATTATGCAGGAAGAGTCTTCTGGAACCATGCGATGGTCTGCTCCAGAGCTTTCTCGTAGGCCTCCTTTACTTCCTGTAAGCCCAAGTTCGGCCGACAAGCAAAGCCATGGGCAGTCCCTGTAAAATTTGCCATCAGGTTGCTTGGTTTCCCTGCGTGAAGAGATTGCACTGACCTTTGTAATCCTTGAACTCGTAGTCGACAAAATTTTCCTTGCCTTGACGGACTGAGAAAGCCCCCTCGGCTTGCTTGCGAAGTTGAGGAACGAATGACAAGTCGTCTGATTAAATAACATTTAGTTCCAAGCTACTGCAGGAATGAAAAGCCGATATCAATATACCTTCAGCACAGGCCCAAGCAGCTGGTACCTGTGTGATTCGATTTATGAGAAAAGTCAAACAACGAAAACGAAGTCGGACTTGCCTTGATTGCTTTGATTTGCTCGAGAGTGATGGTCCCAGGATGACAGATAACAATGCTATCCACCGTGGCACCGGAGCCTATGCGGACAGCCAACATCCCTCCGAAGCAATAGCTGCATTTTAAATCAGTAGTCGTTCAGCATGTTTGATACTAACTTCGCACCCTACAGCCCCAACTTTTTCGTATTTCTTTGATTCGCGCAATTTAGCGATGAACTATTCATGCGCACGACGACGTCAGAGAAAATAGATATATGTGCAAGATTGTTATTTGCGTACAGCGAGGGTTCTAGCTTCGACGATTGATGGACGACTGCGGTAGAGTGCGCCGATACGGGGTAATATTTTCCCCACCAGGCGCAGCTTCTTAGTGAGTGTGTACGGTGCGCCTGCTCTGTCCGGTATGAAGGGTTCCATTACTTTTGAATCCAATGGAGGTTCGCCTGCAACACGATAATGAAAAGTCAAAGATGGCCGGGCGATGTACTCATGAGACCCAAGTTTCTAATACTTAGTTGAATACGTACCATTGAAGACATCGGGCACCCATACATCGCACGACAAGTTTTTCGCAAGATGGTCTGCTATAAGTTTCGGGTTTGCGAGAGGCAAGCCGAAAATATCTGTGAGCAACACGATGCTACGCTTGGTATTTCCTTCGACTGGCCCTGGGCTGAAATATGCCCCATCGAACTCGCTGATTAACGACCCGACGGGTTCACCGGGTAGGGTAAAACCCTTGGTGCAGTCTTCACAACTAACCATGAGGGGAGGTGTGTAAGTAGTTGGTCTGATTTGAATCTATGTGAATATTAGAGGGATCTGTACTACGTGACGTATAGGTTCGGCACAAATCCCTCCGGCGGAACCTATACGTGTGCGTGTGCCCTATTTCAAATTTGGGGGATATGCCGCCTCCTCCTAGTCACGTTGTCTCAAAGTTAAAAGCATTACTATGTCGTCTATTGCAGAGCTACTGTGCCGCAGACACCTTTGGCTTCGTTCCCGCATGGATGTTGTAGATCTGAACCCACAAACTACGTTGCTGCGAAAATTCTGACGGCATATTGCACCACACTCAATCACCTCGGATGTCTCAATGAGAATGAGCTTAGAATATTGGAGACTGTTGCCCCTGTCGATCGAAATCCTTTCCTAATCGACCACTTCTACTAATGAACTTGGGCCCTATGGCCGACACCTTTGCTTCGTTGTTCCTCCTTTGTCCACCGACCTCAGCAGCTTCAGACGATCCTCGCCGAACAAGCGGGTTCCACTGCATACCGTTAAGATGGTTTTGCTTTGTGTCCTGCAAGCTCTTGAATGACTGCACCGCATCGATATAATTCACACAGGTCGGGGATTATGTCTCCTTAGTTTTGGCGCTACTCGTGGTCTTCCCCCTATCAGACATCAAGCCTGATCATATTCTGTTTAACATCGGTGAAGACCCTGTTTCCATGCAAAATGACCTTACGGCCGACCCGCCCTTGATCAACGGAGAGGTGGAATTGAATGGAACCTCGTACCCAGTTATGCTTCCGCAGCCGCTGCCACATGACTTCATATGGAATGATGTTCGTCGAACGATACGATTTCGTTTTGAATGATATTGGACATAGTGCATTTGCCATGCTTTAAGTATCATATTTCTATCACTGATGTTCAGTTATTGCACCAGCCCGGCTGACTAGCGACCCGCTGACATACGATTTGAGCACACCATTTGCCTTACGAGCGCCCGAAGTCATTCTTCATGCTGGCTACGGGACCAAAACATATATATGCCATCGGCTGTCTGGTCTGTGTTTTTCTTTTGTCGCGATGAAGAAATTTGTCTGAATATGAACTGTCAGACTTTTGAACTATTGTCTTTGGGAATTCCATATGTCAAAACATAGTGATCGCGAGGAAGAGATGTACATTTTAGCATGAAGAAATGAAATGATACAAGAGACGTTGGCACAGCGTTACTCAAGGAAAACAAACGGGGTATATCCATGACACGAACAGAAATCGTAAGGAGGTCATCTGACCCTTTTGGGTCTCTGCCGCACCGTAATCATGACCAGAACAAACAGACTAACAAACTTGAGATGGTAAGTACGTGGTTATTGATTTGAGAAAAAATATGTCCAAATGCTATGACTGAATGAAACCGTCTTGTTCGTAAAGAGGAAGATAGACGCCAAGGTGAATAAGAGAAAGCTTGGATAATTTGTTGGCGAGAGTTCGAATCTCGCCTGTGAGCGACTCCATCCCCGTAATCGTGCCCGGCGACGGTGAAGGAGGAGGTGACGCTGTAGGAACAGCGCTGCGAGGTAGGGAATGAGTGACGCCTCCCGTTGTGGGGTCGCGAGGAGGGAAGGTGGTCGCAAGGAGACGGTGAAATACAGCGTCGCGGAGTCGGTCACGGAGGATGACAGTCAAAGCAGATCTCCGTTGTAGGTTCGTGTCCAACCAGCGCTCAGCAAGCTGCACCATGCGATCGTCAGGTTGTTGGTGAAGAATCGGTCGGTCTGTGGATGATGATGATGTTTTGGCGCGATTTTGTGCCTCAGTCGCACGCATGGCGATTTGTAAGACCACATCTCGGGCTCCCTTTTGCCACCTCTTCCACTCTTTATCGTTTGCCTTCTTCGCAGATCCTTCACCACAAGTTTCTTCATCAGGCAATGGTCGTGTAAAGCAATATCCAATACGACATGAGGCAATGTCTCGAATCTCTGTCTTAAGCTGCAACAGATCCGACTCGGTTACCTTGGGAAGCTCCCGCGATGCGCCACGACGAGGACTGGGATCGAAAAAGACAAGCTGTCGGTATAGCATCAGAAACATGTACATTGCCGTAGCATCAGCAGCGTCTGTGCTAAGGGTAGCCAGGCGAGCACTATCTAGGAAAGATGTCTCAGGAAAACCAGGAAGTGCGGTCGCGGTGGGTAAGGCGCTGTGAGAAGAAGAAGAGGTAGGGGCAGGTGGTTCCGATGACGACTTTGGCGATGGAGGGTCGAATATCAGTTCTGTGAACCCTTTTAGCACAGAAAGGTAGGCTTGGAGCGTTCGATTGAGAGAGCGGTAGCTGAGGGACGATGAGGGTAATGTAGGGTGAGGAAGAGTCTCCGACGCTAGCAAGTGTTGATGGGCAGTCTGGAGCCACTCCCTCGTGAGTCGGACAGATGCGCCTTGACGTCGTTGAAAAGCCTTGAGCTCAAATTGACTTGAGGTTTCGATGAGGAAAGGGCGTAAGGTCTGTAATTGGTGATTCGCAATATCCTGGGAAGTGATCCAGCATATCAGGAATCATCATCCGAAGTAAAATTGGGGATACTCACGAGTTTCATGAGCACTAAAATGTCTAGACATATCCGTACCGCCTTGACAGCGTCAGCTTTAGTGCCGGAACCCCCAGGTGCACACGATTGCGCCACCTCAACCATGGCCTCCACTATTTGATCGCGCATTGGTGCACAATGTGCTGGCACAGAAAATTATTGACTTTTTTGTGAATGCAAAATATAGGAGATCAACACACCTTTGAGAACTTGGCCGATTGCTTGAAAGAGGCCAGATGGATCAAAGACACCATGTCTAATTTCTTGCTCTATCAGATCGGGATCGAAGACAGATCGAAGACGAGTAGCCTGCATGGTGTGTTGTTGCCTCTGCGCTTGTAGAGTATTTGGGCTCACATAACCAGAAATACCCGACAGCGGTTGTATGACGCAGAGTAGAAGATCCAGAAGCTCGGTTAGCAGTGGTCGCACGCGCGATGGCATACGCCAAGTACGGACAGGTCGGGCAGTGGAGAAGTCAAGAACGGGATTGGGAGGGGGTGGAGCACGACGGCAGACGCAGACACATTCATTTGGTTTCCCTTGCAAATCAAACGAAACGCATGTGCACCCATTTTCCAGTTCTTGGGTGACGGCATTCCAGTACTTTTCAGAGTGCTCACCACGCTTCTGTCGGCCTGGGCGGAAATGAAGCCCAGGGTCGAAAAGAAGATCGTGACCTGGGATGATCTGAGCGACAACAGATATGTAATGAACTGAGTACACGAACGAAGTTGTGGATTCTGTAAAATGGTATTCAAATCTAATTCTTCCAATGTTTGCCTGTTAATGACGGGTTGAAGCGCCGGGATATGAGGTGATTCAAGCTGCAAGTGGCTATGATTAGCTAGGTGCAGATGAACGTCATAAACCTAATGGCACCTACATCGATCGGCGGAAGAGGGTAGCGGCACTCTGGTGCACAAGAATCGCCACCCTTGACATGATACAAAGAGTCAGATATTCGTTCCGGACCTTTCATAGGCACAAGGCCCATATCCCGAATATCGCTCTGACTCCAAAAACGAGAGGGTGGATGTGGCAGCGGACGAAATGTCACGGTGGGCCGCGGTTTTCTGGAGTGTTTTTTGGTCGGCATTGGCGACAGCTGGTCCCTTTCGATCCTGGGTCGCTTTTGACTTCGTTGTACTTCATCCGGCACCTCCGCGAGAGGCGAAACGGGTGGGGCGTTAGTCGATGTCCACACCCCATTTCCATTCGGAGGAGACAGCCAAGGAGCGGAAGGCGGCTGACGAGGCGCATTCGAGAATAGGTTAGGTGCGGCGGCAACAACAGAATCGACCATTATGGTTTCCGATGTTGTGGCATCGGGAGGTGATGAGACCTGAGCGTCCTCGGCTTCTGCCTTGCGCTTACGGCCATTGACTGAAGAGATGGACTCATGAGTAATGTTAGAGTCCATCAGCGGACGCGGGCAGAGAACCGGAACACAAAAAAGAGGGGAAGGAGGGTGTGGGTAGGCGGACAAGGGAAAGTATTTGTACTGGAGTGAGTAAGGGGAACATGTGTCAATGCCACACGGCTAAGTCCTGCAGCCGTAACGGGCTGCATCGCGCTTTTAATCAATGCCTCCGGTCTTCAATCTCCTTTTCTCTCGACAGCATCGTGTTTTATGCACATCGCCTCGTGGTGCTTCTATGTACAGTCTCCTTGTTATCCATTATTATGCAAAAATGGTCTCGGAATTGATCTCAAGTATTTGTGACACAGCACCCGACTCATTAAAATGCTATAGCTGCTCAGCCTGGTCCAGCCCAATTAAAATCCGTGCACCCGCAAGGTACGTCTGAACTACTCCCAGCTTGCGCGTCGTCATGGCTCCATGGTCAACGGAACGTGTCTACTGCTCTTTGTTCTTCAAAGTTGGTCAACCAGGGATGATCGTCGACCGCTTACCAACCCGTTCTGGCAGACCCTGTCCTTCGCATTCATGATATGCCCGGATCCGTAGTGTCCGGCTGCCTTCCAACAAAGATGTCTCGGAAGAACACAGGCGGCTCATCGCTCATCGGTCGTACAACTCTTCCAGTGTTAAAACAATGCCACCGGCGCCGTCCACAAACATCTACCGACCCTTTGAATTTAAAAGGGATAATCTAGGCCTCACCTTCGGATTCATCCGTTCAAACGGGAATCAGCAACACAGAATGGGCGGAAACAATCAAGATCCCATCTATGTCCTCCTAATTATCAAGAAAAGGTATAAGCACATTTTTACTGTTATCATTCAGTTGAGATTCCAAATATTGCAGGGTCTTAGGGTCTTCCGTTCGGCTTGCGTTCCGTAGGCCGGTGGATTTATCGGCTTTCAGATGTTTTTTTTTCTTCGAACTCAAGTTAGTCGCGCATATATCGCGCCTATTCCTCGCCTCTATTAGACAAGTCCATTCTTTTGACCCGAAATGTGAAAGAGCCAGGAATCCGTGCCAAAACAATGCTTAGGCTTCAATGTATCCGTCCCTTTCAACGCACATACCGCACATCATGACTCTAATTCACTACTACGTCTTGCTGATCGCTGGTCGGTACATCCTCGCATGCGCACTGATGCGACGTCGAGATTGGTCTTCCAAATGGAGAGATGTTTTCCGGTATTCAAAGGTCCATCCTGGGAACACGAAGTTCATTATTTCATATTCTTCAGGCTGCTGCTTCCACTTCGTCACGCAACCCTACATAAATTAAAGCACCGTGGCTTAAGCATTTGAATTTTTCTGTGACTCGTCGAAGAAAAGTGCATGCATTTTCACAAAGATTGCCTATATCGTGAAAGATTCTCACCAGATGATCTGGAACGCCTAATGCCTCATGGTCAAAACCAGACATCTGTTACATAAAGACTGCGCGCGCATGGCTATCGCAGTTCAGAGGGGCGAATGAAACTGGCTGATGTGTCCATCATATCATTTGAGATGGTGGATATCATCAGTCCTCAACGTTGGAAGTCTCCACTTCAACATCTTGCCACTTGGCGCCAGGCGGTAGAACAGAAGCAGTTATCCATTTCACGCAACGGCGATCGCATTCAGCTGCTCCAACGAGGCATTGACAAGGGTTCAGGTGGTATCACGGGGCTTGCAACGAGGCACGAAGAAACTATTTTGTGGAGCGCCCAGTCATGACCAAGGCGATAAGATCTTGTGTGCCTGCAATGTCGTTATCCGGGGTTTGAGTGACGGTAATGATCGGGCGGGAATGATAAGGCATCAAGGTCATGCATTACTCGTGTAAAAAGAAACATAGAACCAAGTACTTCGTAACCGCTCCGTGTCACCTGCATACTACGCATCAATTAACTTCTCATCTGCTTTGAACTCATCTCCGCCTCCAGACGTCGGTTTCTTTGTCGGTTTCCGGCCGTAAAATTCTGAGATGATCTTAGGGTTGATTCGGTTGAGCTGCTCTTTGGGGAAAATGCGCAGAAGAGACCAGGCGAGATCGAGAGAATCGAAGATTGACCGCGATTCGTACGCGCCTGGGAAGAAAGGTCAGTTTCACTTCTGGGCGATGGAACAGAGAGGACGAACCTTGTCCAACAAACTGGTGTTCGAACTTGTCGAGGAACTCCAGAGCCAGCTTATCCTCCGATGAGAGGGCTTCTTCACCAACGACGGCTTTCATTGCTGCGGCGTCACGGCCAATGGCATATTTGGCATACTGCAGCACGGTTTTCATTGTCCAGCGTTGAGTGATGTAATGATTGCAGTGATGTTTCTCACCAGTTGATTTGATACATCTCCATGGTCCTTCCTTGTGAGCTTCTCGCCGATAGCGCTTTTCATAAGTCGAGATAGTGACGGCAAAACATTGATTGGCGGATATATCTGCCTGTTGTGTAGTTGACGATCTACGAAAATCTGCCCTTCTGTAATGTAGCCCGTCAAATCGGGGATAGGATGTGTGATGTCTACCGTGAAAAAGCCTTGTCAATAAATCAAGCAGCAAAGCATCAGCAGCACGCACCGTCGTTCGGCATGGTAAGAATTGGGATCTGTGTGATTGAACCATTTCTACCCTCCACTCGTCCCGCACGCTCATAAATTGTAGACAAATCCGTGTACATATAACCGGGATATCCACGACGACCGGGTACTTCTTCGCGGGCTGCTGAGACCTTTAAACAAAATGTTGACAATCATTCCACCTGAAATGCAAGACACAGGATGGCACTTACCTCACGCAATGCATCGGCATATGACGACATGTCCGTTAAGATGACCAAGACGTGTTTCTCCAGCTGATAAGCGTAGTACTCCGCAGTGGTCAGTGCCAAACGAGGTGTGATGATACGTTCAATAGTAGGATCGTTAGCCAAGTTCAAGAAAAGTGTGACTCGATCGAGACTTCCATTGGACTCAAAGTCCTCTTTGAAGAATCGTGCAGTTTCCATGTTAACACCCATCGCTGCGAAGACAACAGAGAAATTGTCTTCGTGACCGTCGAGTGCGCCCTTTGTAGGTCCCTTGACGAGGCCTGCTTGTCGGACAATTTGTGCCGCGATCTGTGCCATTATCTAACTTAACG
This sequence comes from Piloderma croceum F 1598, assembly GCA_000827315.1. NCBI lineage: Eukaryota > Fungi > Basidiomycota > Agaricomycetes > Atheliales > Atheliaceae > Piloderma > Piloderma croceum. The sequence goes on from KN832975.1 coordinate 744,188, forward strand.
GGGAATCGTAACGAAGACGGGAGATAGTTCAGACCTCATTGTGCGGCAGGCCCGCAGCAGAAAAGATAGGTATTTTCTGCCCCCGAGCGATAGAGTTCATGGTGTCTATTGTCGAGATACCAGTCTGAATCATTTCCTCGGGATATATGCGAGAGTATGGATTGATAGGTGAGCCTGGGCCGCTATATCAGACCTGCTTTGTGCGGATTTCATTGAAGCGTACCATTGATATCAAGATAGTCCTCGGCAAAGACTTTTGGTCCTTGATCAATCGGGTTCCCTGAGCCATTGAAAATCCGTCCCAACATGTCTTCTGCTACGGGCAACTTCATACTGCTCCCCGTAAATTCGACATGGGTCGCTTTCACATCTACACCTGACGTTCCCTCAAAGACCTGCACGATTGCCTTTTTCCCCTGCACTTCGAGCACCTGACCTCCACGTTTCGAACCATCTGGTAATGTGAGTTGAACGATTTCATTGTAAGAAGGGAACTATATTATAATAAGTCTGTCACGATCAAGAGGCAAGCACTTTGATAACTGACCTTGACATTGTCAAGTACCACCAGAGGTCTGCAAATTAAGTATTGTTAGCAACCCGCCGGACACCTAAACACCTGTTCGACTCGCCCGTTGATAGCTGACACAGTGCGATAATCTAGTAGACAACCTGCGTTCAATTATGGAAAGTCAGGGAGTCCGCATCGAACACACCGAGATGCGGTTGGACGTGATATTCCTGAGTTACTGCAGCAGCATTGATAGCTGCAAGCTCTTTGTCACTCAAACGAGGATCGGGCGCCATGGCTATAAAGTCGATAGATAAAGACAAGTAGGTCAAGCTGAATTTGCACTGCCGCACAAGTCGAGAGCACTCGACGATTCTGGTCACTTTCTCACGGTTGGCGCTCAAATAATACTATTTATTCAACCTCGGACAACAGTAGAACTAAACGCCTTGCCGCACCTTCAGAGATGGTAATGTCAGTTGAGGACCTGGTTTCAAGATTGAGTACAAGATCGAGGGGATAGACGGCTGCACCCACCACTCTGTCTCAAGCAGAATTTCTTCCGCTTCGTCGGTGTCCACTTCCAGATCTTTACTTTGGAGCGTTAAATAGATATACTCGGCAGTGTCAGTTCGCACCTAAAAACCACTTCAAAATGTTGCAGAAGAAAGAAGGACGAGAATATCATACTTTCGGGAACAGATGCACGAGAAAGTCGACTAGGTGAGGTACACAGACACTAGCAAGCCTCGAAAAGGGTAGCAGGTTTACCACCCTTAAAGCTTAAATAAGTATGCTGCAACAAATAAAATGGTAGGTACTTACAACTTCATAGATTCGAGGATCCTTTCTACACTCTTCAGGCGAGCTACATTTCGCAGTGTGAGGGCAAGAAGCTCTTGGAGGCTGAAGACAGGCATTCAGTACCATATTGTTATCTGCTAGGCCACCTACGAACCATTTCAGGCCTTCCTGATCTTCAGAAAGACGGTCCAAAGCATCTCCCCCAATTAAAATATTGAAGCACTGTAATGTAGGAATTACAATGGCATTCTGCGTCAAATGTGATTTCGCGTGGGCTATGAGGTCTTTAACAAAAGTGACCAGATCGTAGTCAGAGCATGCAGAAGATTTCATTGGAAGGTCTCGAGCATAAGCCACGAGACTAGACGAGACTGGCCCTCGCTACAGCAATATTCAACCTAAAAGGGTTTCTTTGCTGACCATTCACACGCACCGTGCTAGCAGTTCTTGTGCCTACGCTCACGACCAATCCAGCGAGAATCGATGTCCTGTACTTTTCCACTTGGAGAAGTTTGACGGCCCTGGGAAATAGCCAGGCGCTATCATTCCATCCATCAGATTCGGCGTCGCTGATCAAAGGCTTTGGTCGGCACCCCAAGATTCATAGAGAGAAAAAATACGTACGTCAAAAACAAGTCCTTCATCAAGGTCTCCCCTTCAATACGCCATTGGCTCGAATCTGCAACGGTTGGTGACGGAAGCACAAGAAGACGAGTGATATGCTCTCCTGCGATGTACCGGACATTATCCAGTCTCTCTACCCCTTGTCTAAGAATACCGGAGACTGCAGCGTGGTATTTGACAGGGGGAAGGTATTCTGCAAAATCGGGTAAGGCTGCTGCATTGGAAAACAACACTTCGGCAAAGCTGGTCAAGCCTCGGATGCACGCCATTCGAACCCAGGAGCCCACGTCGCCTCGCTCGTCGAGAGTATAATCTTCGAGTCCATCCAGGAGCGCGTCAAAAAGTTCACAGACAAGTCCAGATGACAAATCTGTATAAATCCTTCAGTGACAATATTGACCCTTTATTTCGGGCCAAGTTGCTTACGCTCTGACAGACGCGGGATGATGGTGTTGAGTATTTGAGATATAGCAAAATAACAATTACATCGAGCCTCGATATTCGGCATTCTTTTCGGTGACTGAGAACGGGTAAACAGCGATAGAATGAGAGTGGCTTCACCCGTACCGAGAGCTTGATGCTTTCTAATAAACACTGTCGAGCTTCCAGGAGACCATGCGGGTGTGCATCATAGTCAAGGACGCCGAGAAATCGACCGAGGCTTTGCTGCATGAATGGAGGTCCAGATCTGAACTCGCGAATTAATGTGCAGGCACGTAAGCCTGAGACCCTACGTAGTCATAACAAAAAGTGGCTTATCTTTCGACTACAGATGAACAATCCACAAATTTGCTAACGGTGGCCATCGCTTGAGCAGCCGCTTCTTGAACTTGACGACTTCGGTGTCTCAAGCCCACATCGACGATCCTTCGCCAATGAGGAACAGTGGCCTTGTGATCAAGTTGTATATCAGTCATCGAAATGCTGTTAGCAATCAGTTGACAAGCAGCCGCAGTAACTAATTCATTGCGAGGCGCCTGTATTACATCTTGAGGTACCTTGGCAAGCAATCTAAATGTCTAGCAGGAAATCAAATCAGATGGGATCAATTACAGCGGCAGGGTTATATCAGACCTCGCGCCTTTGATCGTCTCCTGATCGTCCTAAATTGCGGTACGCAGTGGCAAGTTCAGTCAATGCAAGCAGGCCTCCGTGTATATCGAGCATATCAACGGACTCGAAGAGTTGAGCCTGGGGAACAGAGTTCACTGATTTAACCATTAGACAGCAAGAAGCACACTTACCGCTCTCCGAGCACAATCTGGACCAAGCACTAAAATATCTAACTCACAAATGACTCGTAAGGACTGACTCCCAAGTTGTCTCATCGAAACATCCCAGTGCCGCAGCGTAACTGTCAGAAGATGGTCGATCAGAAACGGTCGATACTCTAGGTGTCTATATCGGAAGTTAAACTACTGCTCGAGATCTCGACTGTTCTCGATACATACTCGGCTACTTGGGGCGCTGCGATTGTGAAGGAGTTGCGTCTGACGCTTACAGCGTAGAAGTCAGTCTTGCGTAGAACATCTATCCCGTGTGGGAACAAGCTCTTTGGACCCAGAGGTCAACAACAAGGAGTACGTCCACGATGCACGACCCACCATTCGCCCAACATGTTCTTGAAAAGCAGCACTTGCTGCTCGCCGTATATGAATTTCACGGTCGAACAGAGAAACGGTGACGAGTCTACGAGCAAGGTTGTCGGCATGTAGGGCCAGCGCCGCAGCGTCCTGAGCTCTGGCAAGAGCCCACAAAACGTAAGCTGCAGCATCGCGAACATTTGAACCGATAGAGTGGGCTCCTTTGCGAATGTCAAAGTACAATGCCTACAGTACAGGCATCAGCTAGCATCAATTCAATATTGATTTCACCTACTTTCGACAGCCACTCGATCAACTCTGTGAGCTTATGAACAGCAACGAGGCCTCTGCGAGCCATTTCTGCCGAAGCAAGGCATGCACCATGCCAGGTACTCTCAGCAATAGCAGGCAGATCATACAGATTTGCGGCCGCTAGAGAGTGAATTGCAAAGAGTCCAGTGATTGTGTCCAGAACCTGATCGGCAAAGTCTGTAGGGAGGCGCTCGGCGACTCGAGCAGTTCCTTTTGCAGATGACCATCTGACAACAGTGTCCTAAGGTCTAGGACTGAGTAGCAATATCATCTGATGATTGGAGATAAACTGACTCGGTCTTGCAGCCCATTGAACAACGTTTCGAAGATGTTCTCAACATCTTCCGGCACTTCGAAATCTTCCCCTGATGCAGTTTCAAAACCACCGGAAGAAGCCCCTCCCGTCAAGACCCGAGCTGTGATCGGGTTAGTGCTGCAACTCGGGATGACTAGTCGGCCTTACCTTGTCGAATCACCTTATTTCTCGCAGGCAACAGGCGTAAAGCGAGTCGGGATAAAAGTTTGATTTTTAGTTTCCGTACAATAGTATTGCTTTCGAGGACTGTACAATGATCGATTGCACTGCCTATCATAAAAAATTCAGGGACCTTGGCTTGAACTTGCTCGGCAGGTCCTGATTTGACGACTTCACAGAGGACTTGCAGCAAACCAATGGACTATCAAGAGCTCGAGTGACGGCAGGAACAAACAGATATATCAATGCGCACCATGAATAGATCTGGAGAGCCCTGCAGCGATGTATAGGAAAAGTCTAAGAACGCGTGGAAACGGGACCTCGTATCCTTCCTGCAGGAATGAGGGGAAAAAATCGACCAAGAGAAATATAGCACCCATACCTCATATAAAACCGAGATAACAAAATAGCAGATCCTTCACGTTCCAAACCAGCTTTCCCTAAGTGATCTTTGGCTAATGCCTCAAGTGCATCAGCAGTTTTTCCAATATGATCGGGATCATCCAATTGTTCGAGATCGAAAGGTATCATGCAAATTAGCGATAGCCACAGAAGAATGACATATCGCAGTGACCACATGGAGAAAGTCTGGGTTGGACCGTTTGGTATCAGCATGTAATCTATTGCGATCGACATGTCTGCGATCTGATGAGGGAAAAATCTGACTGCATGGTCATAGAACATTCAATCTCCATAAGAGCCGCAATAGCAACTGACTGATTGTTTTGTATCCGCGGCATTTGATGTACTGGTATAACAAACGCGAGACGCGGTCGACACGAGCGGTAGATATTGGACCAACGGCAGACACAGAAATCCTGGCATGAGTTTTCAAACTGTCAACAACCGGAACAACCAGCTGCTCCAGGAATGGATCCAGAAGGTAAGATTGCTCCTGGTATTCGTCGAGCTTTACAGGCTTGGAGTAAACAGTAGCACAAGATAACTGCATACTGGGTAGCTCACTATATTGCTAAGCTTTCGGAGAAGATCAGACTCTTGCAGGTCCTCGTCCCTATCTGGTTCAACAGCAAGATCGACAGCAAGAAGAGCTTGCTGTATGCTAGAAAATTCATCGTATTTCTCAAAAGTCCCAAAGAGTTTGCCTTCTGTGATTTCGTCCTCCATGGCACAAGAGACGGCGCGTCCGAGTCTAAGATGCCAGATGTGAAAATGGCTCTGATTACGAGAGCCGAGTATTTCCTTATTTGTCTTTGCTCATCTATGCAATGGCAGACGTCTTGCAGCGCGGAATAAAGAGAAAGAGACAAGAGCCTAAGGAGGTGTGCACCTATTCCGTTTGTCTCAGTCCCACTCTGGATAATCTCTGCAGGTGGACATAGCTGCCAAGATCGTTGGAAAACTGGCATGTTTTTTTTTCCTCATCCGATTCGTAACGCGGTGCTCAACATCTTCTGCTTGCAAAGCATCACGACTTGAAAGAAATCAGAAAAGCTGCGAAGAAGACTAAGGCTTTTGAGACACAGAAGCTTGTGAAGAAGCTCAAAGGCCTGAGGTGATTTCCATCCCCAATGAGTCATTGACTTTGCTCTTCTTACCTATCTGGAAACAGAATCAAAAGCAACGATGTGAAAAATATTTCAGACTGCGAGGCTCAGCTTGACATGTTAAAGGTGTGCAATACAAGTTGCCCTGCATGACTGAAATCCAACGTCTCTTCACCAGCGCACTGACCACGAGCCGATAGCACACACCGCTCTGACAACGAAACTCAAGAAAGATCGCTTATTATCCGAGAACTCAGCTGTGCAAGCGGCAATTTCCGCCCAACTGTCTACCAATCTGCTGGTACCTGCAGTGGCTGGGACACCTTTGTCTAAAGTCCAAAGCCGTCTTCTCAGTTCAAAAATTTTAGCCACAGAGGTTGCGGCGGTGATCGAGGATCTGAAACTTATACTTCAGCCTAAATCCAACGATACCACCCATGAGGTGGAAGTCCACGGTGACAATCGCGATGCTGAAAAGCTCCTGGAACGTCCGAAGAAAGCTAAGACCGAGGCTAGCGATTCAGACGATCCCGATGAGGATGCGGATGAATTAGAAGAATCCGATAAGGCAGGCTGGGAATCAGGGGTTATCGATGCAGACGAAGAAGTGATGGACGGCTGGGAGTCTGGGTCCGTGCGAAGTGGTGTTGGTCACGAGGACTCATCTTCCACCGACAATTCAGGCACCGAAGAAGAGGAAGATTCAGATGAAGAAAATGAAAAACCTCCGCCCAGGCCGACGCGGAAGGAGTCTGCCTTTCCGCAAGCCAAGTCTAAGGCTTCTGCAGCTGAATCCACTTTCTTACCGAGCCTTTCTGTGGGCTTCATTCGAGGGGATTCTGATTCCGAATGGAGCGACAGCGAGGCGAAAACCGCGGACATCAGAAAGAACAGACGAGGCCAACGAGCGAGACGAGCGTGAGTCAAGTGATCATTTGAACTAGTGCACATTCTGACATTGATCCAGTATATGGGAGAAAAAGTACGGAAAAAATGCAAACCACACAAAGAAGCAACGGGAAGAGATGGAAGCGTCAGGTCGTGGTCGTAAACAACATCCCGAAGCTGCGGGATATAGAAATGTTCTGCGCAAAGGGTCATCCGATCCTGGCCGTCGAGGCAAACTTGAATCCCCACCACAGCACCATCAACAAGTTGACGCGGGCTGGGGACAACGAAACAATTCTGATCCAAGTTCTTCATCAACAAAACCAGTCCCTCGACCAATGGCCCAGCAACTTCGAGAGGAACGCCCTTTGCATCCTTCGTGGGAGGCGAAGAAAAAACAAAAAGAGAAGCAAAGCGCTGGCATATTACCCCCGCAGGGGAAAAAGATCAAGTTCTAATGTGATTGGCAGTCAGTCGAGATGTCTTCTCGTATTTGTGCCCACCTGACAATGGGGTTAAGGACTTCCAAGCGAATTGCAAATATGCTATTGTACCTTCTCGTTGACGGTGGTCTGCCAGCCAACCACAAATACATACATCATTGATCTCACTCCAACCGGTTCTCACTCCAACCGGTGGAAATCACATTCACAACTGCCAAAATTCAGAAGAAACAGACAATGGATTTGGACTACAAAATACATTAGATTGGGTAGCTAGGAATCCAAGACGACTATGTAATACAACATTCGACGGAATCTTTTTGCAGCAATCCAATCTTCACCTGATATGCTGTTACGACGCCCATTAGCAACGCACCTGTCCCACTACAAATTGGAGACGATTTTCTGATCACATATTCGTTCTCGAACAAATATGCCTTTTCACCCCATCCCTTAGTCGGCAAGCCCGTGAGCACCACATGTCTCCGCACTTTGCGCACCGGGGATAATCATATCCAGGCTTCATGCACGTGGAGCAAACCGCTCGACTCGAGACCCTCGACATCTTTTCGCATGCAGCCAAGACGGGATGCAATTTATTATGTCGCCCCTCTCCGGCTAGCGAGGCTTTTGGCTTCCTCTCGGACAAGGCGCCTGAGGCGGAGAACGAGGACGACGTACGGCTTATGGAAGGTACGGACGAAAGCGATGACTTTATGGATAATGGTGAACTGGGGGAGCTTGGAGAGGCCGTTTCAGGTGACGGTGGAGTCGGACTCTCGACTTCATCCCCGTGCCGCAAAGATACCGGACGCTGCTTGCCCAATGGCAGATCCAAAGACGGCCGTTTCCGAGAGGGACCCGTAATCGATATCAACGAGGCTCTGGCAGAAGTAGTGGGGGAGAAAGATCCAGATGCATTGTAGGACCCTATAGTGGTAGTCGCTAATTTCGACAAGTCAAGCGTCAATTTTGATGATTCGGAAGATACAGAAAACTGGGATAGGGTGCGAGACCGTCTATGTGAAGGACGGGAAGTTGGACTTTTCTGACAAGTTCGCACCATAAGATGAGCCATACATCTGATATTGCCTGTGGCACAAACCTCATCATCGACAATTCCTGAATGATAAGAGAAATCGACGACTGTTCCCCTTCTTTTCGTGGACATAAATATTAAGTACGTCGTGACTTTTGCTACTGGCCTTCGAATCAGTATGTAGCAGGACAACAAGTGCACGGTCCTTACCTGTTTATATAGAGCTATGGCTTACAGAAGATTGTTTCATACAAAGCGTTGCATCCAAGTCGTGTGTGCTGAAAAGCAAAGGTTCGGTTTATGGGCAGGAGATGGTCGTTATCACAGAAGAATGGAGGAGATATGAAAGAACCATCCGATGCTTTTTATATGGGTTATGAGTCCGTTTCAGAAAATGTTACGGGTACTAGATCTAGATCGATTGATCGGCGGCGGCTAAATATGGAGCTCAGCGACTTGCCCTGAAGATCGCATGGTTAAATAGCTTAGATCTCGAGTCCTTGCCAAGGCTAGCGCTTCCGCTCTCGCTAATTTCCGTTAAAGTCTCTGGCCGTTGGCATGACCTCCTTGTACTCGCCCTCATTTCTGAAGTTCAAGGCATCAGTTCAAAGGGAAGGACCCTTTGTTCCTAGCGCCGGGGCATAGATCTCGTGCCACCACTTGTTACGTACGAGACGTTTATGCTCGTTACGCAGAATCATGGGACACTAGCGATGCGCCCGGCTTAAAACCACTATCCAGCCCCTTGACCAGTCCAGCTACGTGGTCTAGATCCCATCCTGAGAATATTGGCATTGAATTAGACGAGTATCTGCAAAAATCGGTCTTATGTAAGTACCGCGAATACGGTCCGTTAGGGCTGACTTTGATCCCTAAATCTGTCAAGTCCCATTCCATATCAACTTCTTAGTGAGCGAACGCTGAGTAAATGTTCCAGAAGTTGACCTTTATCGTAGTACCATGGCTGACCGGAAGTCGCCGCAGGGTTCGTTCTTTGACTAGACACCCAATCCAGAGTCTTTCTCAACTGAAAACGCACGACGAGCTCGAGTCCAGGAAGATGGCGGACTCGCGCATTCCCGGACTTCCGACGGTGCTTGCGCAAATATAAATTTCTTCCTTTATCTTCCGTACCGTGGGCAGTTCCTGATAGGTACAAGACTATAACAGTACCGTCTGAAAATTCACATCAAGATGGGCAGGCATGGAACCAGGAACGCTGCATCTGATTCCGTTCAAGTAGTTACAACCCGAGTAATTACAACCCGTTTAATGTCATGTCTGTCACGGAAATATCTCCGGGTACAAAGAAATATTCAAATTAGCGACGAGTCTACTCATCTCGTGTCCCGGTGGTATTTTGCGCCTCATAGTCGGCCAATGATTTGGATGGGCCTTGCAGTAACTTCTTCGAGGCCCTTATAGGCCAAGCGCATCGCTTCGATAAGCTTGCTTGCGGTTGTCCTTCATAATCCTTCTTTGGGTTGAACGCAACGACTGCCCAGATAGTCACCAAAGCTGCCAATAGAAACACATCAAGCACTAGGTACACAATGGAGATAATCCGCACTCACTCAGGGGGACCGCAAAAGCTGCGTAATGGCCTAATGTGCCTTTACTGCCGGGGTTGATAATAGTGACATTCATCCCAAAAACGGCCTAGTAATCAGCGGAGTCAATCAATAAACGAGTATGGGACTTGAGATAAGGACTCGCCGCGACAAATGACGAAGGAAGGCTTTGAAATAATGGTTCAGACATTCGTGAGTTCACTTATCAAGTATAGCAATCGACATACAATATCATTGTTAAATATCTACCATCCAATGGCTGAATTAGGTGTGGTATAAGCCTAAATTGAACGGAACTACCTACGCGATCTGCTTCATAGCTGCACTATCTTGCACAGCTGCATGCGTCAATCGCTTCATCGTATGACTATCCCTGAGAGCAGTAGTTGTTAGTTCCTGCATGGTTTTACTGTCCTCGATGTTGACAGTGCTGAAAGCCTGCGTTGGTTTATGAACATCCTGAAATCCACAAGAACCAGCCGGACACAAATGCTTACCAAATTCATAATGTTTTTCAAACGCTTGTTCTGCGTACTTCTTGACATCTCGAGTCTCTCTGACGATGGCAACAATAAGTCGTAAAGAACCATGGCAAGGAGGAAATGTGTTCAGACCTATCTCCGAAAGCAGGTTGTTGCATTCGGTCTTGAGGCGCTCTGCGGACTCCTTTTTGGTGAGCATGTTTGCTGCGCCATTATCCGGAGCATCTTGATAATCCATTGCTGGGTTGGGGTTATTCAAAACAAATAGGACCGATTTCTTAAAATCATTCAGAAGGGAGGCGTAGTGCAGCAGATGTGCGCGTATCCGGTGGAGGTCTAGCCTCGAAAAGAGGCATTAGGCTAAATATCATAGCCAACTAATAATGTGCAATACCTTGAGTCCGCTGTGTAAGCACCCCTGCTCCGGTGGTAATCACGGTGGACTCCTGCGCGACTTCAACTTCAAAAGCTGGAATCAAGATGTTATATGTTGGTACTCACTTGGTCGGTGATATGTTCGTAAAGGCAAGAGAGCGCTTCATCCCACGAATACAAAGCATGCCACAAAATTGTCAAAAGCACAAACGTTGGATCCCGAGAATTATTGAAAATGTTCGTCCAATACACGCTCTTGCCTGCTAGATGCACGCGAGACTGTAAATTCTTGGCTGAGGTTCTCCCCGACTCAGGACTTGCGTGGTAGCTGATGATAGTGGACCCGTGGATTGATCGCACCATATGTATGGAAAGAAGATCCCTAAGGAGCATTTGATTATCACCTCTTTCTACAATGAGATTCAGCAGGAGGGAACGCATGGTTTGAGAGAAGCATATTACCGGAGCTGAGATACAAAGGGTCGTGGGTGTCGATCCCTCCATTTCCTAGTGCTGCAGTTCAACGAAGATGCTATGCAGCATGGCGTGTGTGGATAAATACCTTTGGGCACGAGTTCAAATGCGGCGGGGGGCGGAATATCCACTTTGCGAAGAAAGGTGAGAATGATGGTGATATCTGGATAATTTCATGGAGATGAATAGTAAAGGCATTAGTATATAAAACTCACGATCGCATTTCGCTGGGCGAAGTGCCGATTGATATCTTGACGGGATCCAATTTAAAGACGAAGAGAAGAAAAAGGGCTCTATGTTATAATGCGAACCTAGCTGTAGACTATTTTGGTGCCCAAATCTTCATCCAATACAAATTATAAAATGATACCATTTGCAAGACGGCTCCAGACATGTTCTCAACACAGAGTGCACGGACACGATTGTCCTGTCCACGCTAGAAAGACACCCAATCGAGACGGACTCAACGCGTCGAATAATTAGATTTACTCACAGGCGTTTCCAGATATTGCTTGAATGCCCTCTTACTATCTGCATCGGCAGTGACTGTATGCTTCACAGCCGGTTCGAATTTTCCAGAGCTTAGGACATCAACAGCGTAAATGTCGCACGTGCACTCCTTCTCTGTAGCTTCCTTTATACCAGATTTGCGGACTTGCAGCGGTGTCCAATTTGGGAAGTGGGACTGCGGGTAGACCAGCAATGCCTCACGTGATTCGGGACTTTCATTAGTGTCTTGGTATGATTCTAAATCTACGTCAAGCCAAGGCCAAGGACCCGAAGGTGCTGCATGTCTGTGAGAAGGATGGCGTCTGCCAAGAGGTATCGTCGAAGGAGTACGGCTGAGGCGTCGACCGTCGGGTAGCCTTAATGTCAGAGAGTTTTCCATCATAATGAGAAACGAGGGAAACCCTGCGCAGGAGCTAATTACAGGCAGTGTCTTATACTTCAAGCTAGCGCCCATGGCTGTGGGGCTGTAGAATATCACGTAAACGTCAACGGGGTAGCAATGGCCGAGAGTGTCAGTGTGGGGATTCACGGGAGGAAACAGTGTACCGAAAAGATGAACAATCCTCCATCCCACAATTTGCACAGAGATCGGATGGTATCCAGCATTCCATCATGAGTCTGATTTACGCTGCGCATGCTCATTGACGGATGCTTCAGGCCGACGTCCCAGTCATAACCAAGAAGGACCCTCGGAAATTGGCTATTAAAGAGGGAGTGGCTTTAGATACGAGCTCCAAGGAAGCTCCATGTAAGCCATCTTGAGCTTGACAGTTTGATGATCGTGTGACGGTTGTCCGACCGTAGAAGGAAAATGACGGTTGCCGAGCCTTTTGCGCCACCCTTGGCTTAACTCTTACATTCCAATCCGAATTGTGCAAAATGTCTAAATACGCACCCCACAGCAGGTCCCACAACAACCCACGAGCCACGTCCTCTACAGTGTGCCAGAAATGCCTCAAAACAGGTCAGTCTCGTACAAGTGTATCTTTCACAGCATCATGTTCATCATTTGCGCAGGTCACTTCATCTATGAATGCAAAGCCATCCGCCCATATGTATCTCGTCCGTCCCGAACTCAACAGCTCGAGAAACCAGGGGTGTTAGCGAAACTCAAGGTGGATGGCAAGCCGTCGGTGGAAGTCCCGGAGGAGTTCAAGAGCAAGTGCGTGCTATATTACTGCACTGGCTCTGCGTTTGATGATCTTACAATTTTCGTATCTAGAACTGGGACTGCGAATCGAATTTTGGAAGCTAAAGAGAAGGAAAGAGAGAAAGATGAAGGAAAAGGCAAGGAGAAGTCGAGGAAGAAAGCTAAACGGTGCGTTGTTACGCAATTCTCTGCACATGGTTCATTCTGACGCAAATTTACAGCGACTCCGACTCAGATTCTTCGGATTCATCTTCGTCTTCAGATTCAGACTCATCTTCGGATTCGGACTCCTTCAGTGATTCGAGCTCAGGCTCAAGCTCTGACTCCTCTCGTTCGAGAGAGCGAAATCGGAAGAGGCGGGTGCCTGACACTCATAAACGAGCCAGCTCGAGAGCATCATCCAGCTCCGGTAGCTCTGAATCCTCGATCGACGATCGGAGCAGAAGCAGAAGCAGAGGACGGAAATGACACCTTAGTAACGCTCACGAACGTTGCTTGACGGACTTAGGATAACCTATAGACCATTGTATGGTTTCAAAACGAACATTGTATATGTACAAATGCATGACAAAACTCGATCAACACTTTGTTTCCAGAGCTTTCGTATTCATGATCAGCGCTACTATTAACCTAACAAAGAAGCAATTAATAGTAGTACATAGTGAGGCGGGAAGGTGGAGAGAAACGCACCCATAAAGGCCCAATACCTCCGCAAAAATAAGGACGAGCACCATTGTTACGAACACCCTTGATTCATGCACAAATGCACGAACGCACTAGTCGATAATGGTTGTAATAAGAATGGGAACACGGATGGAGAGCTGAGTAGGCTTACAGAGTCTCCAACTAGTCCGATAGCGTATCCTGCTGATACGCCTGTCATTCCGCATGCAAGTCCCGCACCTAGGTGAATGAATCCAGCTGCTAGTGTATAGTCATTTGCCTTGACTGTTTATAGAGAATTTAATCAGGCGTGTAAGGCGATAGAGGCCTACAGAACGGGCACTGACCGCCTCCTGATATCAGAACAGATACTACCAAGCCATACACTGCGATGATACCCGACATGACTACGGGAATGAGGGACTGTGAAAATTCAAAACAAAGTCAGTTTTTGCAAGTCGGGTGACGATCAATGGGGAGCGCTCAGGATAGAACGCACCCTCATGATCAATTCTGGTTTGAAGCTGCCTAAGCCTGCAATGCCTATGCCAGCTTTCGAAGTCCCATACGCAGCACCCACAGCTACACAATTGACGGATATGCACATCAGCACTCCTCCAAGCACACCACACAGACGATAAAGCACATACTGCTGAAAATCATCTATGAAACGGAAAGCAGACATTCACGTTTAGGTGGAGGTTGATCTAGTTCTGCAACCATAGCTGACAAAGCTCACCGAGGAAGCGACGCCCGCAAAGCCAAAGAACGGAGCATACGGTGGACACGTCGACATATTGTGAGAATGTAAGGTAGAAAGCAACCCAGGAGATGATTGTGATGGCTTGTTTCACCGCAGGCAGTTAGAAGTTGAGGCCAAAACGGGACGTGTTCCTGCCCACTTTGGTATCGTAAT
>KN832975.1:770159-792271 GCA_000827315.1 Piloderma croceum F 1598
TAGACATCTTGTGGAGTACGTTTTCATCTTTGCTCAATTATTGATCAGACTACTTAACAGCCTTACTCCCAGTTTTCTTCAGATTCCGCATTGCAGGAGCTGGTGAATACCCTTAATACAACTGCGGTCCAATTTCATCTTCATTTAAGTAGTGTTTTTAGGTTATACCCGAAGTTAGAGGCGGTGAAGCTGAAAAAATTTTAGCTGAGGAAATTAGGGAGGAGCGAATGTAAATGCGCAGTTGAATTCCACAATCTTCGCAGGGAGCCCGATTCTGAGCCGTACAGTAGAATGACCGTAAGCTACCGTAAAAACCGCTTAGAGTGAGCACCCTGATCTCTCTTTGCTTTGATCACCGTGCTCCCTCCGACATCACCACATAGGTCTATCCTATTTTCCTTGTTTGATCTTTGCGATAAGCCAATGGCCTTCCGCTTGACGTAGATGACGAAAAGCGCCATAAGAACTTGGGTCACGGAACCCACAATAGCACCAACGAGATATACCCGAAATAACAGCCACGATTCCGTCTTAGCAATATTCAGATCCAGGTAGGCGCTATTCCATCGGCTGAACCAAGCTGACCACGACTTGCAGGAGTTATACCAGCCTGGGCACAAGTAAGCGAAAAGTGGAGTTGTGGACCGCATCGCTGCACTTGAGTATGGCTTACCGATGAAGGGAAGGAAAAAGAAGAGCAGAACCAACATCGAGATAAATCCATCTTTCAGCCAGATCAGCATGAATAGCCGTCTGCGGAGATCGATGTGGTCGATGTGGTCGCGAATCCCCTGTGTCATGCAGTATTCACCAATGAAGTTTACACTCCAGACAGTGATATACAAGATTTCAGCCAAGCCCCGTCCGCCAATGCCTGTGGTTGGCGTCAAGAAGGACATTGTGAAAGAGACTGCAAAAGCGAAGACGACCATAAACCATGCCATACATGGGAGGAACAGACGCCGCTGACTGCCATTTCCGCAGGAGAATTTGTTGCGATCCTCGCTTGAATAAATTTTTTTCTGCGGCCGAAATACGTACGAGCCTCCATCCCAAAGTGTTATCTCTTCGTCTCCGAGATCCTCCCAGAGAATGGGTTTACCCTTCTTTTTAAGTCCTGCCTCAATCTCACAGATCTGTATAGCAAAATTCCGCATTGTCTCTTGCGGCGTCCATTGTTGCGGCCAACCTCCTACAGCGGAGCTGAGAATGACCTGGGCAAGCAGGAAGAAGCACAGCTCACGCAGGGCAATGGTATGAGGTAGTGCATAGTCAAGCTCGTTTGATGTTGTGGAAGCGAGAACCGAGGTAACCACGGCCCCGACATAGACCAAGACGGCAACAGTCGTCCGATGTGTATTTCGAATGCGAATCAAAGCTAGGCTGCGACTGGTTTTTTCAACATGTTTGCGCACACTCTTCCCTTCCTTTTCCATCATCAAAAGGATGGATAGACGATTGACCCTCCCCTCAAATTTCTCGTACCCGAAGTCATCAAGGCAGTAACAAAGATTGGCAATGTCCCTGTGAACTTTGTCCCTTTCTGCACCTCCTAAGTGAAGCGCATCGTATAACTCCTTATTATCAAAATGATCCCATAGGCGTTGACCGAGATCCAGCTTGTCAGCTAGACTCCAGATCGTGCCAATGGGATTCGCCAACTGCACCGACCAGACAAAATGCTTCGGAAGTTGAGATTTTATAAGATTCCACAGCCATCGAAGTGAACGATGATTGAGAATTTTAGATGCCATGGGCCAGTCGAGAAGCGTGATGAGTGTCGAATTGGCGAAGTCCATGTTCGCAAGAAGTGCAAACAAGGGTATAACCCAGGTGATGAAGGTCTCAAAGACATCGGAAAGCTCATAATAGCCAAACGCGCCACCACAGTACTCCGTGCACTGGTCAATCGGCACCTTGGGGAAAAAGGAACAGCCGAGGGTACGGTTATAACATCCACCAATATCGAACCTAACGCCTGGTGGTGCAGGCAAGCAAATGGCAGGATCGAAAGGAAAAGTGGTGTTCATGTTGACAAATATGAACTGTGTGGTCTTTGACAAAAGATATTAGGGGTACAAATGCGCTTCAACAGCAAAACGACATTTACCTATACAGATCCAAGCAGGGCTGTCTGTCTAGTGCTGTCGAGAAACACAAGTATGTACAGACTAGGACCCAGCCGTGGATTGTCTGTGGCTCGCAGCGACTGTCTGTGAGGCGCTATTGTAACGAAGTTGACCGATGCTGATGAAGGCGAAAAATATTTTTCTGATGACTTGAGATCGCGCATATATATAATAGATCACTTACCAAGAAACGCCCAGTACCTGACAGCCAATTGCAGAACAATAGGTGCATATACTTCAAACTCTGCTGGCGGCGCACTAATTGACAGTTGTCATGACCAGACTAGGTAACTTTCTGGTGACGCGAGCAATCAAGCGGGGAAGCTTCACCACATTTGGTGGGAGAGAGTCCGAAACGCAGGCACCCCGCAACTGTGGGAAGAACATAAATGCCACCAGCACAATGTGGAGCGGTGGGAAGCAAAGAGAGCGGCCCTCGATGAGCAAAGGGACAAAGGCCACGAGGGTACTATATGACAAGACAAGACGAACAAGACTACGATGACAATGCTATACTGGGACGGGACCCCGCAGGACCTCTGGCACCCCATGGGAGGGGAATCCTATCGTTCTGCAATGGGCTGAAATGATGGACATGGTCAGGCCTACCGGGCGGTCCAGCCATCTCCTGTTCTAATAGTATTGATAAAAGTGTCATGAGGATGCACAGGGGTGTGATATTTGTATCATTTTTAAGACGGCCTAATTGCTGTTAACGTTAATGGCGCCTAAAATCGCGATAGTGCTGATCAGAAGCGGGGCAGTAGCGAGGCTCAGTAACGGTATTATACCCTTTTGGGGTGTATCGAATTCCCATGCTTACAATGATACCTTTCACGAATAGCTTTGTACCTGGCAACTCAATACTTCTTTCTCGTGCACATACTATGCGCCGGCGCCAACACAGCACTAGGGACAAGAACCCCTTTTAGTTGGTCGTAAAACCTACACAAAACTTCCACATTTGTTATGTATGTGATCAAATTAATGTGCATAGCAAATCCTATAACAAACTCAAAGTTTGCGGAAGGATATGTGACGAACAATAAAACAAAACAAATATTTTGAATTTGGGTGGCCCATTTAGGTAAACTACATACCCCCTGTTCTTCGCCCTA
This sequence comes from Piloderma croceum F 1598, assembly GCA_000827315.1. NCBI lineage: Eukaryota > Fungi > Basidiomycota > Agaricomycetes > Atheliales > Atheliaceae > Piloderma > Piloderma croceum. Next base: position 773,407 of record KN832975.1, read on the forward strand.
GCCGCCTACAACATTCCTTCACTCCTTCAACCCGGAGACGTACAAGGGCGACAACCACGCATCTCAAGTCATTTTTCCTACAAATGAGATTTACGTTACTTCCACTATACAGTTCCAGGACGTATTTGACAACGAGACGACCGGGTTTGGATACTATGTCGAAGAGTGGGATTTTAGTGTGGCGACCAATGGAAGCCTCACCGGGTCGTGCACAACTAATCCATCATATGACAACCTGAATGCGTGCGGAACACTCATGTTTCCCACCGGTCACTGGATCTTTGCTTTCAAATTTCAAGCAGCTCTATGATGTCGTAAATTCAACCATTGAAGCGACATTGAGTGATAGCTCGGCAGTAGTGAACATTCGAGGCTTCACTTCGAATGGCGTGGGCGTTGCCCTCGATTTCAATGGCACCTTTTGGAGTCGCAGAGGATCATTATAATTATTGCACACCTAGAGACAGCTAATACAATAATCTACACTTCATCCAAGGCATACGTGGGAGGCATAGGTACGTAGCCGTATGCTGAATAGACACCATCCGACTAGGAATCTCGCACTATCTTCCCCGACCAATCCAGCGCATATGTATGTGCCGCCAAGCGCTGCATCATCTTCTGCTTAGTCGGCGCTATGGAAGAGAGGGTCTTTTCTTCGTCAATATGGGAGTTGAAGGAACCGCTTCCAGCTCCTCCGGTTGATGCAGTGGCCTCTTTTGCCCACGATTGCCCAGCCGACATGCTCATTGCACCTGCAAGTGTGAATGGGCTGCCCGCAATAGCAGCTATTCGCCGGGCGAAGCCATCTTGGTTGTGCTTGCGGTGTAGCTGATAGGCAACTAATAGTGAGAAAATGGCTAGCGATGCAAGAAGACCCGCGAGGATATGAACAGAAGGAGTAGAGACGAAGAGAAAAGGGAGTGATACACTTGATAACCCTATGAACGTGCTGCCATTATTAGTGGGCACAAGGTATACACGAGACGCAACTAGAAAATGCATGTCAAAGAAGGACGGCGCTTAATTCATGTAAAAGTACATACACATGGACAAGTATGTCTGATATATTTCGCTCATGACATCAAGTAGATTCTGTTGAATGTCTGAACTGTTGGCGACTACACCGGCCGAAATTACCGCCGAGTAGATGGCATCCGTCAATTGGAAATGTATGTTTTGCAGCCGTTGTTCTACAGACAATAAGAACCAACGACGGATGCTGAATTCGCAAAATGCACTTACGGGCCCGAACATCTAGTTGGTCTGACGGATACGCCAGAAGTGGAGCTCTAGCATGCAGCTCAAAGTGCAAGAGGCATGAAGAGACTCACATTGCCCATTCAAAGCCAAGCCACCTGTTGGTTGAAAAGTTGAGTCCTGACCGAGTGCCTGAATGCTATCATTGCTTATCATACTGTCGGAGCTCAGTGTTACGTTGACGGTCGCAACGCTTATCGTCGGCGAACAGACGACAATGGAGACATCCGAAAGCGCAACTGTAGAGTTAATGGGATGGACAGTGGCGTTGGTGGATCCTGTCGACAAATCAATGCCAAGCCAGATTGCAACCGGGGCAACTGTGGCATTGGGAAAACTCGAGCATGTAACAGTGTCCGTGTCGTAGGTTAATTGAGGGGTAGCACTGGCATCTCAGTTTGAGAAGAAGGCATCAAAATGAAACGTCTCTGGACTCACGTGAAATTGTACATGCACCCATTCGGTAGTCCTGCACCTGAAGCCACAAATGTGGTGGCAGCGTCGTTGTGGTGTATCTTCGATATGATAGTCGCAAACTCGCAGTTAGCTAGAGAGCGGATAGCTTGAGCTTCGAGTGTTACAGGCGCTGATGCGCTAACATAGGGTCCGCCTGTTCTATTAAACGCAGGGAGCGCGAAGTACTTTGATGTATATTTTGGGAAAGAACCATCCCCTGCAAAAAATGCATATGTGCTAGCAGCCGATGCTGCAAAATCGGTAAGATCGCTAAGACTGTCGATGATGCCGAATTCTGTGGTTTGCACAAGACGGATTGATATGGACATAGGAACGGTGTTTATCACGAAGATTGTGGATGACAGGGACGAAAGCGAAATAGACAACAATGCCATCCATGCAGTGTATGCAACCGTGCGATGTCGATTAATTAGAGCATTCCAAAACGTAAACGGAAGGGCCATAGAAAGATAGTCGAGGTGGAGAGACTTATTTGGTGCGGAATGTCCGGCGGCAAGGTCGGCGAGTGGTTCCATGCGTTGTGAGGTGAAGTGGAGCGAAGCGACAGACAGCGTGAGAGCAGTGGCAATAGCGACGGGTGGAAGAGACCATGCCCAGTGACCGATCCCCAAATTTTCATTCACAGGACCGAGACCCCTTTGAATAGCAACTATTCGGTGACTGTTTTGGACGGCTACATTATAACGACTCACCCCTTGTGCGTCACTACAGCAAAAAGTACCTCATACGCCACCGCAATCATTATCAGTACAATCCCAAGACCGAAGGGAATGCTGGGCGAGAGGACAATTGGGGGGTTGTAGGAGTTGCGAGCGTCATTGGGATTGCGATGCCAGAAAGAAAGCATCATGCCTGTTAAGCGGTGAGTGTACGACTTTAGTCAGATTCTAGCTGAGCGCGGACTAGATCATTGATGCAAATTATACCTCATGCACCAGGACAAAGGCGAAGGTCCGGCCGGCGATCTCAGGGTGGCTTAGAAGCTTTAAACCCGCCTGAAGTGTCTTGGCTCAAAAGAACACCTGTTCCTCAGACAGAAAGACAGAAAGAGCGCCAGAGGCCGTAGCCCTATGTCTTGGCCGTTTTCCTGATATCAGTGCGAGACGTACCTGATGAACACCAACCGCCAGTGGCTGGCGGAAAGGCTTGGTTCAGATGTATTGAAATAACTGGAAATATTGTCCAGGTCTATGAGAGCTGTCTTGTAGAATGCGCAGACACCATGCCCTGGAGGTGAAGAACACTAAGTACTAATGTCGGATCGCCATTACGAAATTCCGCCTCGCTCATGTTGAGCGCGATCGTCCCAACAATGCCGACGATCGATGATCGGCAGTGCGCCGGGTTACTCCTTGTTCAATTCCACGACCAGTTGTGATAAGCCTTTGAATGCTTTGTTTGAGAGTCAGCAATGAAGTCAGTCTACGTCTAAAAGTGATCACGTGTCTCCCAAACTTGCGCAGGTAACATGACATTTGTTTTTGATGCCGAATACATCAGATCTAAGACAAAGAAGCACCTACGAGGGTAGGAGCTGTGCACACACCATCCTTCGTACGAATTTTATGTACGGTCTTAGTGACAGGGTTCACCCATGCGGCCTCTCTCGTGTCAAGCGTGATGAAGCCTGCATAAGGTGGCTCAGCGAGATAAAATGCACAAAGGCGAAGACATGATGTACCTGGCTGAATAGTTTCGAAGATTTTCTTCTTAGGGTTTAGCTGGGAAAGCGGTGTCGCATCTGACACATAGAAATAACGTCAGAGAATGCAACAGTAGACAGAAATTGATTGTCCGTACTCTCATATTCAGGACCCTCGAAATAGACCTTGTCGCCAGGTTTCGAGTTTGGCGGAGGTTGGACTAGCTCAATACCATGATCCTTGCCTTCTTTTGCTGACGCCTTAAGATACAATATTTAGCTATCTTGGCAACGAACGGTATATCAGAAGCTTACAGCAAGCACCATGGCAAAACTTTTGACTCCTCGCATATTTGCTGGTTTGAGGTTGCACTAATGCCCACACATCACAATTAGCGATGAGATGATTCATAGATTGGAATCGACATACCACCGCAATAAGGTATTTGTCTCGCATTTGCTCGATTGGAATGTAATGCACGAGACCAGAGACAACAGTCCTAGGACCTGTCTCTTCACCGATGTCTATTTGCTGCACATCCAATGTCAGCATTAGTTTAGCCCATTGCGATGAATCATACCTCAATATAGAGGCCATCTGCGTCTGGATGTTTCTTGACTGCAAAAGAGGATAAATATCAAGGCAGAAGATTAGAAAATTGGCGACTCACCATCGATGATATGTCCAACCCGTAGATCTATCATGGATGGTACCGGTTCCCCAGCATCTTCAGCAGGAGCGACCTTTTTACTAACATCAGCTTTCTTCCCATCTGTACCTGCATCTTTCTTCTTCTCCTTCTTTTCTTTGGGTGCTCTTGCATCAGTTTTATTCTCCACTGCACCAGCAGTAGTTTTTTCTTTGTCTTTGGCAGTGGTCACAGGCGGATCTGCCGGATTATCGATTTTCTTTTCCTTCTTCTTTGGCGCCTCCGCTTTACGCTCGGGCTTTGGCGCATTATCGAGGTCAAATAATACAAGTGAGAATGCTGGTGCGAGTGATTCTGCACATTTTCGTACGGATGGAGTTGTCTGGATATGATCAAAATAACGCGTCAAGGCCGGGTGTGCATGGTATTGAGCAGACTGAAGCTGCGACTGTCGGAAATGCTGATCAGAACGGAAGATGATTATATTATTCGCATCAATCAGACATACTATGACAGGGTGAAGTGCACCGTACAGCGCGACATCTGCAGCCGTCAAATAGTTGCTAACGATATACGTGCGGGGCACAAGCTGAGAGTCCAACTCCTGCGGAAGGGTCGATCACCGAACTTCATGATCAATAATCATATACACACCTTGACACCGGTAGGCTTCACGATGTCTCCTTGGATGACCTTTTCGATCCAGCCAGCCACTTCAGCCTTGTCTTGGTCGGACTTGCCAAGTTCTGGAGTTGCACCCAACACCAGATCTTTTAAAGGAGAAGCCAATTTCAATACGGAAGCTGTCATGTTACCAAATTTTCTAGTATAGACGGGAGTGCGCAGAGGGACAAGTCGATAAAGGAATAGGGAACGAGCTCGAGTCAGATGGGAAATCATTAAATAAATCAAGAGCCTAGTAATCACGTGCGACACATTTTCTCAGTATTTACCGCCCCCCTCAAAGTTACTCCCCACTTTCTTTAGTAGAAATTCCCCATACACTACTGGATTATATTCCCGCGACGAGCGCAACGTATCATCATTTGATGCGACATCTTGAAGCCGACGCGCAGCTGCTAAGGGTGCGATATTGGCGTCGAAGTTGGGTTCAAAAAAGAAAGGAATCCTGGTGGCCTATCAGAACGCAGGAGAAGATATCAAATAAATGGCCCTCACGAAATACTAAAAGAGAGGATTAGATGGGCTTAGTGTGAAATTCTTAAACTGCACTCCATACCGATAGCGTGACTCTTTATGGACAACTTGATGCAATGTGCTGCGATATAAGCCATTCGTCCAGATCTCCCACACTGACACGTCGTATTATCAAAGCAGCTCATAAGATCAAATTTAAACAACTTACTTTCACCAATATTGACGACAACACAGCCCTGCATTGGATCCGCGTTGATCCATACCCCGTTGTCTCCGCCCGGCAGAGAATAGGTTGAATCAACTACACCCGAATGCCTGGAGAGAACTTGTAGTGCGCCACGAGTTGGATCCGCATATAAAAATCTGTTCACGTTCTCATGATAAAAATTGCATCTACAATTGATATAGAGTGCCACCTCACGTCAAGCAGCCATAGTCTCTACATCACCAAAATTTATTAAATCAATTGCAAGAAAATAGCAGGGTGATTTATACTTGTGTGCGCCACAAGAGAAACCATCGTGATCGTTCGGCAGTGGAGGATATCCTGGTCAGGTCACATTCAACTGATCGTCAAGGATGAACAGAGAAGCAAATACCTATGACACGCATGACCCAGAAACTGTCATCAACTTGAGCGCGCAGATCCTGCCATTCTTCAGAGGTCATTCCTAGACCAGCTGCCATCCTGGAATTATGACACGTTTGGTAGAACACAAACAGAAAGGAGCCAGAACTCACGCTTCCATGACAATAATGCCTAGGGCTTTCATCTTATCCATCCACTTTTCGTATTTGTCTTTGAACCCTGGCACGCTCGGCCATTGGTTTTCACCCCAGAGTGGTTTGGCCTTGTCGGGATTCTCAACTGGACGGTAAAAATCAATGCCTTCATGATTATCAGCCTTGCCATTTGTAACATTTTCTTTAAGCCTTGCGTATCCTGTGTATCACATGAAGTTTCGTGGAGCGTCAATCTTAGCGAAAGAACAGACTTACCTCTGGCATGGTCTTGATTCTTGAGTGCGAGCTTGTCTTTCTCGTCTTGCGGAAAATCAAAGAACTCCTGTGCTAACCTAATCAATTCTTCTGGCTCAGAAAGATCTACGTATTTAGAGATATCGAGATAGAAAAACCCATAGTCGAGACAGGCTGTATGTAGAGCAGCAGATGTGGAGATTCGGCCGTGTGCATCATGACCGTCCATGTATGGAGAGATATCAATGACAGGAAGGGTATTTGACTTGGTAGTCGTCTTCGGGGCTGTATGATCCATGAGAGTTCACAAGCAGGGCTATGTAGGACTTGGGGAGATTATTTAGAGCCACGACAGGTGATAAGATTGGTGACGTAAGCGGCTCGAGATAAGATAACGGTACACGGAATCTAAAGAAAATTAAACTCGCCACTCCTCAGTGAACAAGACCTGGATTATTTGATCAAGAATGTTATAAAATATACACCAGTGTACAACCCTCCTACAGCGTCATAAGGTGGTCCGACGATTCTAAGGGTGCTGCTGCTGCGAGTATATTGTACGTCCGGGATTCGACACAATGCGATTAAAAGGTTGTTGAAGGAAACCACTCGGTCCCGCAAACTGTCCTCCATTCCACCCATCAGAGTCCTCGGGAGGTGGCGGCGAAACATATCGAGGTTCCACACGACGAGAATGTGGGTCTTCGATGAAGTCGTCACTCCGCATTGTCGTTTGGTTGGCTGCCCACTGGGGCTGGCGGGCATACCGATACGGCGACGCTCCATTGGCAAGAAGGGAGCCGCTTGGATGGCTGACAGGTTCTGCTGGCCTCACGTCAGGCCACTCATCTCTGGGCGCAGCCCTGGTCCCTCTATTCGGCCTAGAGCTTGTCCTTGCACCACCTTCATCATTACTCTCCCTCTTCCTTTTGCTGTCTTTCCTGCCCGTGCTAGCACTTCCGTTCACCTTCTCCTTGCCGTTCGTCACGCGACTCTTTCCTTTTGATTTCGATGCAAAGGAGTGGCTTATTCCGGATGCAGAGAAAGACGCAGAGGGCATCATCGACGAGGCTGGGACGGCTGGATCAATATCAACATCCTTTTCTTTCATTTCTCGGCGCTCTAGCGCATCAGCCAATGACATCGGGTGCGGAACCGTATCTGTTACAAACGTAGATTCATGGGCGCAAAATGACAATTGTGAAAATTCACGTACCTTGCAGAAACATGAACTCTTGATATTGTTGTGTCGTCGAAGCTGTAGGTTGGTGTAAGATGTAGATTGACTCCACCAGGTGGAGAAAAAACGTACACATATCAATATAATTCACTGTAGACCGTCTTTCGGTGCTCGCTTGGCGCTGGCCAGCTTGGGCCATTCGTTTTATAAATTCCTCCTGGATTGTCACGTCAAATCAGTCCGATTACCTCAAGAGCCATTGTTCTATGAAACACGTACAGTTGCAATGGAAAGGAGGTAGGAGGCTTCTTTTGACATTGCCATATGGCCGGTGACGCCTGAACCGACATTGGAGGTTAGTCGGTCAGTCATGTTCACGTTTTATAAGTTTTCACGCACCATCCGCTTGTATGATACTTTCCAGCCGAGCGGCAGGAAGTAGCGTCTGACCAGCTATTCGTTTACCGTCCTTCTTTGATGATCCTTTCTTGGCGCTCGACGTATCTGGGTCATCGTCCACTTCTGAATCAGAGTCTAGTTGATCAATGTCCTCCTCTTCGTAGAAGTCCATCTGCATGTCCGCGGGCGCAGGACTGGAAAGGGAGTCTAACGCATGGGAAGCCATTGGTTTTGTTCGACACCGGGGTGAAGCGCTGGTGGCGAGCGGCTGGGGTGTGGACGCGGGATGGAGGAACCCGATACAGGACGACCTCGGGTGTGGAAGTATGGACTCTATGTACTTCGTTCGGCCCTGTGTCAGGGAAAAAATGTACAAAAACTAATATGCACAAGGAATCCCTTTCAACAGCTCAGTGACGGCGGTTGGGATGGCAAGTCGGGTTCAGAGCGGCACGTTGGGACCGTACGCGACTCTTATTTTACAACGCCTGAATCTGATGCTCCGTAATAGGCGCCCAGACCTCCCCTGTTTTCCAGGTTCACAATTCACCTTGGGACATCTTCGAGACTAAAACACTATTTATCATTCCGAGACGATGGGATTAGTGTAGAGATTGAATGGGGAGACATGATAATACAGAAAAGATGATTGAGTAGTGCTACAGATGTGTCCTTCGATTCAAACTACCCTTTGACCATTTACTCGATGGCCACCTTCGTGCTAACCTTGTCTTCGGCTTTTGGGATGGTCAGAGTGAGTACCCCATCTGCAAGCTTCGCAGAAACGTTCTTCTCGTCGACTACTCGTGGAAGCCAGACGGTGCGCGAGAAGCTCGAGGTGCTCGTCATGACAGACCCCTGACGCTCTGTGGATATTGGAGTAGGCTGTTTGGCTCTCGTCACTGCATTAGAACCTGCTTGGGAAAATGATAAGTTTGCGTAAGAGGCTTGTTGAGCTATGTTACATACCTTCAGCGTCGGGGGTTTCAGCCGTTGAGGCCAAAGGAGTCTCCTCACCCGGCGTTTCAGCAACCTCTCCAGAGCCATTACGTCGTCGGAATATTTTGCCTTCGATCGTGACACTGCGTCCTCCGTCACCAATTCTAACCTCGACGTTTTCCTTCTTCACGCCTGGCAAATCAGCCTCTACAACGTAATTATTTCCTTCCTCCGTAACGTCAACAGAGGGCCGGAGCGAGTTAGAGTTTTGGAAGAATGGGTCATCGAAGAGCGAGCGAGCGGGCAGACCATAATAGCCTGCCGAACGACCGAAAGGTTCTTCGAGCACCCGGAACAAGGGGCGCAGGTCGTGCAAGATCTGACGAGTAAGAGACATGATTATAGTTTATGTGGTAAGTGGTGGTGCCTATGAGAATGGTAGTCTCTTAACGAAGTTGGTCGCGCTGCTGAACAGACCAGATTACCGTCTTTTATACCATAGCAAGCTTAAGCAAGTTCCGGAAAGTTCGACCAAGTTCCACAAGATTGGAGAGGGACTGTAAGTTGAAAAGGCAATTGTCGAGCAACAACACGCGTACACCAGACACCGTTCGGCAAGCTGATGTACGCAGTCGTCCAGGAAGTACTCTGAGTATCGAGAATACACAAAACCAGCGGGGACAATAAAGTGGCGTGCAAAAGTTATCGCCACGTGACGCCCCCTACATCGACGCCAATAATGAACAATCGTGAGTTTTGCATAGTCCTTCCAGTTTCCCTTGTCTCAAATCTTCGCTGTGAACTTTCTACAGCAAAGACTTCATTGGATACGCTCCCTTATGCAGAAGGCGCGTCCTGGAACCCCAACCTTGTCTGCTTGAGAGACACGAGGAAAGCGCTCATTGAAGATATCATCAAGTGGGTCTGTTTGGCAGAGGAATCTACAAGAGCTGGTTGTCTGACGTGGCAGGCGCCGGAAAAAGTGCCATTGCACACACTATTGCGCAGTATTGCCACAATCACGGTCTACTCGGCTCGTCTTTTTTCTTCAATCGCAACATCCCAAACAGACGCACTCCCCACAAGCTCTTTACGACTATCGCATGCGATCTTGTGATACTAGGAAACGAATTTGCCGATCACATCAGTGTAGTCCTCGAAGGCGAGCGCAATGTGGCATCTGCATGTCAAACGCGCCAGTTTGAACAGCTCATCCTGGAGCCAAGTTTGCTCTATCCTATTGCAAGACCCATAGTGATAGTCATTGATGGGTTAGACGAAGGATACGATCTAGAAACACTCGAAATCCTCCGTGATCGGGTCCCAGAACTTCCGGGACACTTCCGTATCTTCATCACCTCTCGACCGTTGGACAATATCGTCACCGATTTGTCAGATACAGGTCACGTCTATCGGAGATTTATCGACATTCACGGCGACAGTAATCAGAGGGACATTGAGGTAACAGGCTGCGTTACATCTCATCTAGGAGACGACTGGCTGTAGAATGGCCAGGAGTAGAGCGAACAAACGATCTAATCAATAAATCGGAGGGCCTGTTCATATGGGTATCTATAGTCAGCGAGTACTTGCGTACGGCGACACATCCAGACAGAAAACTCTCTACCCTTCTATACCAGAGGAATCTGTCGGGCGTCTCTACGGACGCCAAAATGGACGCGCTGTATTCCGAGGTGCTAAGCACATGTAACTGGGCTGATGAAGATTTCGTACACGGTTACCACTTGCTCATGGGCGCGATTATCGCGGCCAAAGCGCCTCTTTCTTCGATCGCTCTCAAATCTCTTCATCGGCAACATACAGAAGTGGATATAGACGGAGTCCTTCGGCCACTCGGCTTGCTTCTCACAGGTCTATTAACCGATACACATTTTACACCTGTCGTTTCGTGACTTCATTACCTGTCACGCTCAATCATCACATATCCACATTCCTTCTATTGTTCCGTCAGACGTTTCTGAAGTTGTGTGGTACGCTTGCCGTTTCTGGACGGAGCACATCATTGAAATCGAGGGTGAGACGTCGGATACAGTTTACGCAAATTTCTGGCGGAAAAGCTCACACTATGGATCGAGGTCCTGAGCATCCAATATCCATTTCAGAGTCTATCCAGAGTGCGAGCATGGCTTCAGGTGAGTGCTTGGATAAATACGTTTTCGGGCTACCGATGTTGATCGGCTTGAAGAGAAAATTTACAACAGAGCTGGAGATGCTTACTGGCTATTTCTATTCGCAAACATTAATGAATCTGTCTGATCGGTTTGTCTACATAAATCGTCTTGAGCATGCGTTGGATGCGATCCGTGATGTAGTGGATGTGCGCTCACAACTCGCAGCAGACCCAACAGCCTCTCCAACCATCTATCCAATCTTGGTCATCGTGAACGTGCATTGAAGATGATTCAGGAGTCAGTGGATCTGCGACGACAACTCACAGAAGACCGTCTGACGTCTTCAATCCCGATCTTGCATTGTCACTCAACAACCTCTCACTCCGTCTATCCGATCTAGGTCATCAAGAACATGCATTTGAGGTGATCCAGGAGACAGTGGATCTTTACCATCAACTTGCAGCAGACCGTCCTGACACTTTCAATCCTGATCTTGGACAGTCACTCAACAACTTCTCACTCTGTCTATCCCATCTAGGTCATCGAGAACGTGCATTGGAGATGATTCAGGAGGCAGTGGATCTGTACCTACAACTCGCATCAGACTGTCCTGATGCCTTCAATCCCGATCTCGCAGGATCGCTCAACAACCTCTCCATCTATCTATCCGATCTAGGTCATCGAGAACGTGCATTAGAGGTGATTCAGGAGGCAGTGAATCTGCGTCGCCAGCTTGCTATGGGCCATCCTGGCATATTCAATTCGGTTTTCGCATCCTCACTTGACGAACTCTTCCGGCAGTTGACCAACCTTGCCACAGTGAGCGGGCATTGGAAGCACTTCATGAAGCAGCTATGATTCACAGTCGGCGTGCAGCAGCATGACTTGCTGTATCTCCGATCACTGATTTTATAATGAGGTCTACGGTGTGTTCTGATCATTCTAGTCAGCTTGACGGGTGCGAGCAAACCCACCGCATGGACGTATATAATCGGTTATGACACATGCGGAATGATGTGTGTTCGAAGCCTAACGCCGGTCCCGTGACTGTAGTGGGTTACCCTACTTCAATCTGTCATGACGGGCTAGTTACAAAGTATAGAGGTGTTCCGCCAATGGAAAAAAATAGATATCGCTGATATCTCAGACAAAGTTCCAAGGTGTGTTTCTCATACCCCGACGGCTTCTGCCGACGGAAACGCAGAACTGGTATAGAATAACCTCTACCATTTTATCGAGTATGAAAGCAATGGACAACATAACCAGAAAACTCGCCAAGCACAACTAACCGAAGTACAGATACTCAATCTTCCCGTCTGGTGTGGCCTGCCGTTATATTAACATCAGCGCGAGGAATGAAAGAGGGAAACAATAGCTACTGACAGCAAATATTCTGTCATCGTCTATACATAAAAGACCCTCTCGCTTTGACTTAATCCTCACATATGGCAGAGAGGAGTAGACGTCCAGGTATATAGATGCTGTACACGATTGCTCGGTTACAACGGATATGTGTGCTGTTTCTGTCTCCGCTTCGAAGTCCCTTCCAAGCCGTTTGACACGATATTGATTAAAATCCCAAACCTCGTTGTCCCGCGGCAGCAGCCATCGTTGTCCAGAGAAATTGGTATAGTTATAATTGACCCTCTCCCCAACACACCGTGTAATCATACTCCACTCCTTCCATGGGATATAGTTGAAAGCTGGTGGTGTGGCATAACGCAGAAGTGCCGATGAATGGACTACGAGTGAGCATGAACTAAACTGTTCGCCATCAATTACCAAAACGTAACAATAAATAATATTGTCAGGTGAGTTGGCAAATGGTTTGGTAGGGACCGCCGTATCGCCAGCCTGACGCTTACTGCGAGGGTTTCCATTCTTGGCGGGAGGATTGCAAAACGATATGTGCTCTACGGAGTGACCATTAAAGGGCAACCTCAGCGTTGCGACCTTCGTTATTAACATTTCGCCTGTGTTGTCTTGTGGTTCGGGAAGGGTGAACAGGTCAAGCGACCCCTTTGTGGCAACTACTATGACCTTGTCCGACAAAAAGCGAAAGGAGGAGATGATATCTGTATCTGGTAGCCGCTGCAATGTAGGAAAGCGTCAATGGATTGAATCATTCACTATACTGATGACACTCACCGCTATATTTTGGCCTCTTTTCCAATCGAAAACTGAGAGTTCGCTTCGAGGCGGGTACCATCCCATCAAGAACACAACTAACAGACTCCCACATACCTCCATCTCCATTTTTTCAAACCTCCGTTCCATTGAAGTGATATCTCTAACATGAAGGGTAGACTCTCTTGCTGAAGGATGTTCGTCACCACCTGAGGAAAAACACAGAAGATCGACCTCAATGTTATGGGCATAGTGTTCAGACTGTGGTGTAGGCTTGTTGCCATGCCTGGATTTATCAGAACGATGTAAAACATTATGATGGAACATCAGAATGACTAACCGGACCCCGACTGCAACGAGATCATTCTCCTCGAGGCAGACTGCAAGCGCAATGATCTCGCAGTCAAGCTGCCTGGGCAAATGACTGAGATAGGACCATGAATGGTCAAAGCTCTGGTTTGGCTGTGGGGGAGAGCAATAGCCAACACAGTTATAGGAATCAGGGTGGTGAAGCTTGAAGTATATGCCGTCTTGTATCAAATCGGGTAAACAGGACAATTTTGAAATGCTGGTAAACTGTGGTTTAAAACTAATCCCAAGATTCTTCTCGAAGTCTGAGAGCACGTTTGCGCTCAGCGAGAGACAATGTTATGTTAGAACTATCCACAACTCCGGCAAGGGCGGTGTCGATTCGGTGCTGAAGGAGTGGCGAGGTGTTAATGACATCGTGTAAAGTGCGGTTGACACATCGACATGATGTCAAGTCCGCCACCGCAAGGTATGAAAGAATTTTGATTATAAGTTCTACAGGAACCAGATCGCCAATGATACTCATCGTTTGGCAGGGTTGTGCTGAAGTGGTGACTTGCATAACATTCCCACGCTTCCATTGAAGTGACGATACCGACCTGAGTATCTGTGCGACACATTAATTTGTGAGGCTGGATACCCAACAGCAGTGGGTCATGGCGAGCAACGCGCTTTCCCATAGACTCTGCTGTAAGTACTCCACTTCTCGACACTATATGGCCTCATTGGCTCAGAATACCTATCTTCAACTTCGCTCATGACCGATTAACACGTCGTATATCGCATTTCCTTAGGGAAGCAAGAGAAGACCGGCTCAAACACGTCACCCTAGGCGATGCACGTTCCTAACCCAAGGGGCTTTGTGGTCCCGATGAGATCTATCAGCATCAATGCCCGCCCTGTCCCCTCGTTCGCAAACATCAGCTATCACCTGGGCCCCCGTCCAGGACATCGTCTTCTTTCCGACCGCACACAGTGTCGGATACTACACGACGCGGCAATAATGATTTCGGCTCCAGTTGGTTGGGCAAGTCGTAGCGTGCGCCGTGTTGAGGCCTTGAGGTACCGCACAGTACGTCGTCAATCCACTCATGAATTGTTTTACTTTACTGATGACCATCACGATATAAATATACAGGGATAGTCCGCTCATCAATCGTCAAAGATTCTAGTGACAACCATATGAACTCAAAGCCGACAACAAAGTTGTGAGTCGCATACCCAGTTGGCAGTAATTGGGTATCGATATAACACCAATACTGCAATCCTCGCCGAAATCTACGACGAATGCCAACATCAATTTATCACGCAGAGCCGACGTTTCACAGGCAACGACGATACTTCCGTACCTGAAGCGCGCATTCCTGGTGCTGATAACTCGGTTAACACCCTAAGAACGAGTGCTGCATAGGTGCGGCTGTGAGGTAATGATGAGTGGGATGCGGATGGAAGGGTCCCGCTTATAAAGATCCGGCCAACGATCTCGGAGAGTAAGCATAAATTCGTTTGCATGTCACTCATGACATTATCACTTCCAGCCACGTTGACGGCATCGAGGACGCAACACTACCATGCGCATTCCACGAAGGTGAATTATTATTCCGTGTCAAGAAGGTTCATACTCATATTTTGATATTTATGGTCGAGTGCTTACGAATTGTTTGCAGGGCATCATTGAGTTGCCAGAAGCATCGTGACAACAATGCAGGTGCCTTCAAATAGTAGTGTGGTTAAAGTGTCCGAATCGCCTCACAGCGGCACAAGATCTTGCCACACTGTAATTTTTACAAATGTACAGAGCCTCTAGTACAGATTGGAAGCCGTTTTTTTGCGTTTACAACGTAGGCCCTAAAGGAACAACTGAGCTAGCTACAAGAAGTTATCACGTGTTGCTGATGGGTTCATCCGACCTCACGCGTGATAGAACCGCGCAGTGTCTTCCCCCAACCTTGTCCGTGCGCAGACGCAGGTTTCTCACCCTATCTATTTTGTTTCGGCGGCGCTAACGCATCTATCTTGCAGCTGCTTGGCATACAGTCTCTGCACTCTTTACGCGTCGTGCACCGTGACCTGAAGCCGGACTGGCATTGTTCAGCCACGTGTGGCGATTCGCTTTGCAATTGACGTTCACACTTAGCAAAGAAATATGATATATCCAATACCTATCTGTGACGATAAGTAATGAGAGTAGCAACGTGAGCGGATGCAGCATAGATTTAAGTAAAAATGACGGCCAGATTGTCAATTATTGCCCCGGCCATTCGACAACCCATTGAGCAGCAACTGAATGCTCTTGATCGTCGTCATCCTCGAATTTAAGCTTGTAAGTTGGAATCAATTTCGAGGATAAAGTCTTAAGTCCGTGAACATTTCAGTGTGATGCAAGTAAAATATAACGAGTTCGCCTTACTCTGCCGGGCGGTTGCACATCCTGTGGCGGAGCGATGACCTCCGCGCGATAAAAGCAACTCGTGTCGGGATAAAGCGCCATCACCGTTGAGTTTGCGGGAAACTGTTGGTATGCATTGGGGTGGGCGGCGCTCGTTGGTGGTTGGCTTGGATCCGGTAATGGAATAATGGCACGTAGTGTAGTGGGGTATTTCCTGTATGTGAATGAGATACGCAATCATGAGAATAACATCAAAGAATGATAACTTACTGTCCTGGTTGTCCATTTTCTTGGGGTTCAACATCCTGAACTACATAACTAGAAAACAATCGAATGAGTAAGACCAGGTGCTTGAGTCAATTTACGTAACCTACCGATTCTTATCCTGGTTAATACATTCAACCACAACAGCAAGTATCCATGTGTTCTCGTCCACGTCAGCACTGGAACCATCGCTTGTTTTTCCAGCTGGTGGATGAAAAGCAACTTTCCGCCCCTCTTGTAATGGCAGTTGTTCTGCAAGGGCTTCTCGACGTGCTTTTGGATCACGAGAGAAAGGAATGCGACCATCTCGCTTTGGTAAGGTGATCTTATTGCTTCCCAAAGACGGAGTACCCGGAGTAGAGCCTCTAGAAGCTGAGGGTGCACGAGGGCGCTTATTTCGCTTTTCTATCGTCATTTATGTATCAGCATCATCGAGGGAATAAGAACTTATGCATGGGGAACCCTACCCTGTGGTACCGCTTCTGATGTTTTTTTTCTCAAGTCGATCAAATCACGGAGGTGGCCTATTGCGTTGTCTATCAACCTGGGCAAAAATAATCGGCAACTACACCAAATAACAACAATACGTAAGATATCTTACTCGACCTCGGCTTTGGCTTGAGTTTGTATTTCATTAAGGCCAGAGCGCAGTTTTTTGTAGACGGGTTTCACCCCTTCGTAACCTTCAGCAGGTGTACTGTCATTTTGTGGCCAGGCAGAAATCAGCCGATTGACTCGGTTGACAGTTTCAGCAGGTGCTGGGTCGTTATACATCTCTGAAAGGTTCTTCAAAGATTCCGAGGCCTGCGACCAGATTTCTAATTCTAAATAAATCCGTCAAATGAAATTCCAGATACGTGCTCTCACAGCTAGGAACTTACCTTCGGTAGTTGCCGCTCGAGGAGGGTTATGGCGACGTCTATCCATTGTATTGTAATGGGTAGATAATGCTTATCAAGGCGAGGAATGTCAACCCAAGAGCAAAGTGTTGAATGTGTGATGGAATGAGTGCTTTGAGTCCCAAACAGGAAGTCAACGCTAAGCGACGAGTCATTTCAAGCTTTCAACCAATCTAGAATCTCGTGGAATGTATTGAACAGCTACAAATGTACAGGATGATGGAACATGACAATTCAGAAGCCTGCCGGGTCCGCTTTATACAAGGCCGCTTATCCCGGAAAAACCACCCCTTCACTTTATAGAGTGCGTTCGAATCTCCCACAAGATGCGCAGCAAACTATTATTGACCTGGCAGTCAGTAATTGCACGGGCTAAATCGCAAAGCCAAGCGCACTATATTTATCTATGGATACAGATGTGAAGTAGTTTTAGCAAAACCTCAGGACGTTGTAGGTGCCGTGTCATTAACTGGGGGAGCAGCAAGCTTTCTGAGGGATACGTCGTAAACGACTTTGCAGGCATGCTTCAGTCAAACTCTACAATATGTAGCAGACCTGGAAACACTCACCTTCCTCGATCTTTTTGATGTCGTATTTGAGACTGTCGTATCTCCGTCGAAGTGTGTCATTTTTCAGGTTTAGCTGAATTGACACAATCAGATATCATCTCTTGGACTGATCACCAGATTCACTCACCATCGAGAATCCGGCAAAAAGATCTTTGACGAAGAGAGATATCCTGATTGGTTCCTCGAAGTTGCCAAGGGTCACTGCATTTACAGCAAGGCGAGACTGGTGATTGTGGTCAGGGTTACGTCGTTAGATATGCGACAAGATGGTGCGGTCTCGCTCAATATATATATATATTCCGCACAATAAATAAGAGGCAACACATTGCCGCCTGGAGCGAATCTTGGCAAGAGTACAAGGACAACGACCTGCAGCGCCAATCAAAAGACATACTAGTTCGTTCACCAGACTGATCAGCCCATGCAAGTAATCTTCAGCAGAGATTGCCAAGCGATCTTTCCATTCTTCTTTGACTATTTTCAAATTTGTAATTAGCATTTAACAAGAATTTGTAGCAAAAAAAAACCTCACTCCCGAGAATATCGCTAACCTGTGCTAGCGAAATGAGCTTTCCACTGGCCAGATATTCTACTAAGGACGCTGCAAAGATTACTGTCCGTAGAGCATTGGCCCACTGGTCCTTCCAACGCCAGAACTGGCTTGGAGGTACGAGAGCTGCAAGACCAGCAGTTGCTTCTCGGCAGCTATCCAGTGTTGGACGAACAGAATCCAAGAGGGCAGGGACTGTGTCAAAATAAATTGTGAGTAAGAACCATGAAGAGTGACCCTGTAATTCTAACTTAGATTGGATGGGGTGGAATGTATCTTGTTAAGCAAGCCGACCATCGTCCGTGCTTTCTTGTCTAACTCAGTGACCTGGTCCTTGATTTTCTAGGTGATAATCAGGTGTGAAATTCACGACGGCCTCGCTATTTGTGTGGCATAGAGTACTTCTCTAAGCTCGACGTCATGGTCGAGGAGCTGGTTGATGTGATTGAGGTCTTCAGCGTCCATGATGGTTCGGATCTGAGAAAGGGGTCGGCACCGATCGCGTGCCCACAAGCGCCCACTGTCAGACGCGACTCGGGTTTTTCTTTTTTTGTTTCTTTCTCCCCCGTTCCTTCATCGTCATCTGCAGCTACAGTACAATCAATCATTCTTAAATTGTCGATATTCCGCGTTTTCATTTGCAAGCAGGTCTACATCGTCGCGACCAACTTTGACATTGCCACCGCATGACTTTGTCCATCGACATAGCGCATGTCGACAAACTCCTCAAGGACCTGCGTGATGTTCCTGTCAACACAGAGGGCGCGTCAGACTCGTTTCTTGGTCCAATTTACACATACTTGATGAAGGTTACACCCAACCCCTCAGACGGCGTTCTTCATTGGTTTTGTGACCGAGCAGGCCAGCTCACGATCCATGCGGCAACATTTCTGATCAGGCTGTTTGCTTATAACAGCCCCCGCGTAGACGCATGGAAGGAGAA
>KN832975.1:792643-810430 GCA_000827315.1 Piloderma croceum F 1598
ATCGTTTACCACATGGTATGCAACTTGCAGATACTGCGGGATCCTCGAATACTTCCCATCATCCATGCACATCCACCTTTGGATGTGCTACCCGGCTGGCCCACCGATCCGCCCCCAGCCGGGGTGCTGATACTTCTGATAGACAAACATGTGCAGGTACGGCAGTGGGCCAAAAATCAAATCTCGAAGTGCAAAGTTGTGCCCATTCCTAAGGAGAAATTTGTTGGTCCCTACACAGTAGCGATAGACATTATTGCCCAGGCCGTTTCAGCTACCCAGATCAATGGTCTTTCTACTTTAACCGCCCCCGCTATGACCTTCAATGGTACTATCAACACGACAGGCTCATTCAACGCTTTCTCATACGCGACGGATCCAGTCGACCTTTGGTCAGGGTTCTGTGCATTCCTTCGTCTTATTCCTCCGGAATTGCTCACTTCGAGCACTCATCTCAACATCGACCTTCGTCGTCTGGTGACTGGGCATCTCCACGACACGGGACCTCGTCAGTAAAAGTTACCCTTTTCCTGCCCAGTCAATCTTGACGCTGATTTTGTCTCCTATTATTGCATGCCACCAATAATGCGCTACAGATTTCGTGGACATTTTGCGATGCCTTATGTTTCTTCTAAAACGTTTAAATAACGGCATATGGCACGGTGAAGGCCCAGAGTATCCACAAGTTGTGTTTGACGCTGTTAAAGACAATCCTTCCTACTCTCAGTTGTTGCAGACCGTTGATCCTGCGGGAGATCGGCCCTGGTTTCTTTCTTGGTTTTCGGAGTATCTCCAGACTCTCCGTGATCTGCCTGTCTATGGCGACGTCCTTGCCAAGATGGTAGATTTTATGTGCGAAGAATTGCAGCACGAGAGGTTCCAAGAAGCACGACCCACTATCATGATCGCTGCCACACGAGTAGGCAATATTCCTCACTTGGCAGATGAATTTGAGCTCACAAATGTTTATGGTATATAGCTAATATCCTCGGTCATGCGCAAGTCTCAGAGCGAGATCTCTTCTCGTCAGAGTGCAGCTGTGGCCAGTGTTCTTGATATTCACGCAGAAGTCTTTGTTTCTGTCGCCTTTGCACGTCCTTACAACGACCCCAAATGGAAGAATGCTCGCGTAACTGCTCGTGAGATGATCACAGGCACGATGGCCAAAGACGTGCAGGTCGTTTCTGCCGCCATTACCCAATTATGTCGACTACTGGCTGGTCGTGAGACTGTTGTCCCGTCTTGTTCCATACGGCAGCAGATATGGGCGAAGTCCTACGACTCACTCCAATCCAATGACTTTGATGGCATCCCGACGATGATCTCTATAGTCGCACGATCAGCCCATTTGGACGTCCTTAACAAGAAACCATTCATCCCCACTGTTCAGAAAGCACAAGCTTCAGAGTCTCCCAACCCCCTAGTAGTATTGGACGACATCAATCACTCTTTGACTGTCATTCGGAGCGGTTTTCTGGACACCCTATCGAAATGTGCCAACTACAACGTCTCAACTGCAATTCTCGATCTTCTGCGTCGACCGAGTGTGGTCAAGGATATCATGGTACTCATGCTATCACCCATAGAAGACCTCCAGGTCGCCGCCCAAACGTTGGTCGGCCAGGCATTCGATGTCGATGTCCGCCTCGATTGTTTTCGGGCACTGCTAGAGAATTTGCCCGACGCAGCGTTAGATGGGTTATTCGAGTTTCTCGAAACGTTCATTCATTATTCTCCTGTGGTGCCTGAAGCGTGCGGCTTATCGAAATCTCTCGTTCGCTGCTTAACAGACATAATCGAGGTCCTCTGTACTGGCCACGATGGACTTTTGCATAACGATCGGTTTCTGAGGGCGACAGATAAAAATGGACCAGCCTCAGCTTTACCCAAGCTTTGGGCTTTGATGGCCAAATCCATTACGGTTATATTCAAACGAACGCCGTTGTGGTCTACTTATTTTGAGAACGAGGATATGATCGTGTGGATGCGAGACGCTCTCATCTTCGGCAGAGACATGTTGTCTCAAAGAAGGGTTATCGAGTCTGCTGGTGTCCTTGCTGCAGACCAGGCATCCATACTCGAAGCTTCGAGATCCAGAAAGTCTTCACCCCTAGGGCAGAAAATGGTGAATGATTTACAGGAAGTACTGCCAGAGCTAGCCCGATGGCTCCGTCTCACTGACGAGGAGCTTTTACATCAATCTTTCGCTCTACTTCAATCGCTTCTCGAATGTTTTCGCGAAAGCGATATCCTCCCTGCCTCGACTAGCATTGCGAAGCTGAACAAACATATCGATGACGCACGAAAGAAGGACCCCAATCGTCCACAGACTCGTTTAGACTCCACGAGGTTGTCTAAATTGGAGGATGCTCTCGCAGCCTTCGATGAAGACGAGGATATCCAGATTATCTCCCACATTGTGCCCGCACCACGGGACACGGTCGCCAAATTATCTGATACCAAAATCAAATCTGGGCTGACTCAGAAACCCTCGAAACAGGAAACTTCTACACATCCTCGTCATGGCGCAGTCGCACCAAAGACACTGACCGCTCTCCCGTCTTCCAAGGTGAACTTCACGGCCAGAGATCAACAAAAACTTGATAAGGACGTGTCTTTACCCACTTTCCGTAGACAAGAAAAGTTGCCGATGCCACGTACATCTACTACCGCCATCCAACCACTTGTCGGCAGGCCCACAGATGCAGGCCCTAAGAGCGATGATACCAAAAAGGAGACCACAGAATATTCTTCGTCAAGCGACGATGAGGAGAGTGACGAGGAGGAGTCGCAGACAGGCTTGGCTGCTCTCGGGAAGTTCCAGCGATCTCCCAAGATAAGAAAACCCGCAGAGCGTCGGCAGGTGAAAATGCTCGACATCCATTCCAAAGGGAAGAAACCTGTGAACGTGCGACTAAATCAACGCCAGGATGCCCGCAGAACCGCCCTACGACTCAAGCCCGATATCTCTGGTTTGCACCGGGCTCTTCTGTCATGGGATTATGATCATGTTGGTCCGGAGCCACCAATATCGGGAGAAAAGCTCAAACTTGTTCATATACCCGACAAATTCTCTGACCATAATGTTTACCGCAGTATCTTCGAACCTCTTCTGCTTATGGAATGCTGGTCGCAAATTGTTCAATCCAAGGACGAGAACCAAGAAGTCTGTGACTGCATGATAACATCGCGCCAGTTCATCGATGATTGGCTGGATCTCGAAGTATCTATCTCCGAGCCAGTGCCGAAGGACTGGTATCTAACAGAGACAGATGTGGTACTCCTCAGGCATTTGGATGGCAAAGGCTGCATCATTGCCAAAGTGCGAAGCTACCAGGCGATGCCACACGGGATACAGGCTGGTCTTCGCTCCTTGGTCAACCACAACAAGGCCGACCTTGGTCTGCACATCAACTCCTCGTGGCGACTTAGCAAAGTCTTTAGGTACGTCCTAGACCTAGTACATTAATTGATTGATTCAAGTGTTCTGGCTTCAGTTTAAGCACACTCCATCGAGAATATGCCGCGCTCGTTGCATTACCTTATTACGATCTTTACGAAAAAATACTCCGACCCCAACTATCTCCGATACCAGCCATTAACCCGCAAGATGTCAACCAAACGATGTCAACCTACAATGTCAACAGGCCACAAGCTGTTGCAATATTAGCCTCTTTGCAGGCAGACGGGTTTGCTTTAATTCAAGGGTATGTCCAATGTGGTCTATGTTGGCTCTTACACTCAACAATTATGTAGACCGCCAGGAACAGGAAAGACGTCCACGATTTGTGGGCTTGTGCAGACATTTCTATCCAGGCGTCCTCGGCCTATAACTTTTCTGCACGCAGGTCGAAACACAGGACCGATGGACCGAGAATCTCCCAAGAAGATTCTTCTCTGTGCGCCGAGCAACGCCGCAATTGATGAGGTAGCTCATCGTATCAAAGAGAGTCGCGTTGGTTCCAGTCCACCCATCAAGGTTGTCCGTCTTGGCAATGACAAGTCTATCAACATCAGCGTCAAAGACATTTCTTTGGATTATCTGGTCGAGCAGAAGTTGAATGGCGATCAGGGTCAGAAGCGTACTTCTATGGAAACGGGCAACGAGACCGCAGCGGTGCGTACCGAAATCGAGGCCGTCAAGCGGATGAAGCAACAGAAGCTAGAAGAATTATCAACCGTCCACGATAACCTGGCAAGGTCTGTTGCTCTTGAGGAGGAAATCAAAAAACTCAACGGTCGACGAATGGCTTTGACGCAGCAGTTCGATAAGTTGAAGGACAAAAAGAAATCCGAATTGCGCAGCGTCGACGCCATCCGTCGGAAAATCCGTGCTGAAGTCCTCAACGAAGCCGATGTCATATGCAGCACTTTGTCTGGAGCCGGTCACGAGTCCGTCGAGCCATTCGAATTTGAGATGGTCATAATCGACGAGGCTGCCCAGGCCATAGAGCTGAGCTCCTTAATACCCCTCAAATTTCGCTGCAAGCGCTGCATTATGGTGGGAGGTACGTTGAACTTTGGTATGGATTTTCCACACGTATTTAACCGCATGCTGCCTTTAGACCCACAACAACTTCCACCCACGGTACTATCGCAGGAGGTGAACCGTTACTATTCTCACCTCTGAGATTCGTCTAACGAAGAATTCTAGGCCTGCAAATATCTGTATAATCAATCTCTGTTTGTCCGCCTTCAAAAGCACCACCCTGAAGCTGTGCATCTGCTCAGGTACGTCACAGAAATCATTTGCTTGATCTCGGGATAATTCTAAAGGTTTGAACAAGCATACAATATCGAATGCATCCTGACATTAGTCAATTGCCGAGTCACTTGTTTTACCACGGACGCTTGCAAGATGGTCCAGAAATGGCTATCAAAACTCAACAGCCTTGGCATTCGCATCCCATGTTTGGGACGTATCGTTTTCTCAATGTCTCTCGAGGTCAAGAACAACAAGCTGTGACTGGTCACTCCATAAAGAACAAAGTGGAATGTCAGGTCGCGGTGGCGCTTTACGCTCGTATACGCCAAGAATTCTCCAGTGTTGACCTCGATTTCAGAGTTGGAGTGGTTTCAATGTACCGCGGACAGATATTGGAATTGCAACGATCGTTCGAACAGCGTTTTGGCCGCGATATACTCGGCAAAGTGCATTTCTCGACTGTGGATGGCTTTCAAGGTCAGGAGAAGGACATCATTATTTTGTCTTGTGTTCGTGCGGGCCCTGGTCTGCAATCGGTTGGCTTTTTGTCAGGTAAGCACGGGATATCAGTTTCTCCTGTGAATGACACTCATTATCCTCCAGATACCCGACGAATGAACGTTGCAATTACCCGTGCCAAGTCATCGCTCTTCATCTTAGGGCATGCGCCGACACTCGAACGAAGCGATAACCATTGGCGACAGATCATTCAAGACGCACGATCAAGATCAATTTTCACCGATGTAAAAAGCCTTTTTTCTTTTTCTTTCATGTGTGATTGTATAGGATTGATCAGTGCTCTCGCAGACGGATGTATCGTATTTCACCACACCTGCAGGAGCAATCTCTCAAACTCCAGTACTGCCACGCCCTTCGAAACCTGCACCAAAAGCTATTCCGGCTATTCCTTTAGATCTGGCGAAGCCTCGTGATTTGGTGGCTACGGTCAATCGTGGGCCATCCTTGGAGTCCGCTCCCTCCCATAAACATAAACAAGGAATCAGCATGAAGCAGGATGATCAGTCTTCTAAAAATGCTCACCGTGTCGCTACTGACAAACAAGAATCGCCGGTGGACCATCAAATGCCTGCTATGGGACACAACCCTGAGGATGCCTCCACATTGAATGAAGAGAGGGTGAGAGTCCCTCCCGCCAAACGTCCGAAGAAGGACAAAGCGAACATTTTCATTCCTAAGAAGCTGAACAAAGTGAGACCATTTCGTGAATTATTTATATGTGTCTGACTTTGCAACAGCGTCCACCACCTGAAGCTGACCTCTTAGGCCCACCCAATGCTCGACGACGCTTGTAACATCAGTCATCAGTCGCTGCTCACTGGCCTTTGAATATTTACCGATCATCCATAATTAGCATCCTTTCGTTTCCATAGACAACGCTTACATCATCACACATTGTACTATATATCATAATATGTATTGCTAGCGACGTTACATATTTGCTGTTACTGGTGGCAATTCCCACTGTTCGGGGCCAAAGCGAGGAATAACCATCTCCGTTCCTGCACTATTTTTTATTTTTTTAGAGAAGGTGCACAACGAGGGTTTGCCTAAGGAAGGCAGCCAAGCTGGATTAATCACGGTTAAGCCTACACAAAAAATAGTCAGTGCAATGTTCGAGCCGGTAGCTAACGAAATATGCGCACCCTTCAACCAGATGCGACTGGCCTGGACAACTTCATGATACACCATATATTCCGGTGGTGGGCCATTTGCGAGGATAGAAGACGGGTGGATGAAAACATCCTCCTGAATGCCCATTGCTCGATATTCAACCCCTCTTGATGTTGCATATTTAATCCCGGTGGAAGAGTCTTTCTGCACAAGATCTTTGCGAACAGCAACTTGGTCGATAAAGGCAGCAGTCAGTAACTGTTTAAGAACTTTGAGCTGTTGTAGCGGGTAAGTGGTATTGACACAAATAATTTTAGTAATCATCACCTGAAGATCGCTAGGCGGTCGTAGATTGGGCACGACACCAGCATCTAATCCCGGGAAGTATGTCTGAACAATACTGCTAATTTGTGCTCTGAGCTTGTGAATCTCGTCCATCGCCTGACAACATAATGAGCAACATTACGCGTGTACCACTTGCGATGCAACTTACTTTTGGCCTAACGAAATGGTCAGCACAGAATCTGTGGTCGCCTCTGGCGTATTCGTATGCGCCAACAACCGACAATAGTCTAAACAAGTCACTGGTTCCATTGCCGAGGAACCCGTGAGTCTGAAATTTCAACTTGGTTGGACACGGCACTGGGTTGACAAACGCATAACGAGACACACCTGCTGCGACTGAAAGAATGCTCGCCGACGGAGTTTGCGAGCCTCTTTAGCCTTCACGGCCTCATTGTGAAGATGGGACAAAGCCTCATCGACATCCTCGTCCAATTCTTCCTTTTCGTCGTCAATCCCATTCTCGCGTAAGAAAGGATCTCCGACAGACAGTGCCGAAACGATGGAAATAACATAGGGCAGGCAGTTATGTTGTCGTCCGCCCACAATCATTCTGGAAAATCGAGGGGAAAGAGGGAAAAGAGACATGGCTTTCCCAAGATCCGTTATGTGACCTCCAATGGTGGCGTTTGTCAATAACACCATGCTGCCATTCTTGACCACGGGAGAAACACTGAGGGCACCTAGATGCGTCAAGACGGTTTCTGCCTTCTTCAAAGCGAACTGATCGGGAGATGTTGGAAAGGGAAAGTTGACAACAGCGTCAATGTGCATACTCTTCATCTGCAATACGACACCTTCTAATGGCATACGAAGAATCTCGGGCTGCGAGAAGGCATCGAAATAATGTTCGAAGAGAGCCGATGAATATAATCGGTAGCAGTGACCTGGGCCAGTTCGCCCAGCCCGACCAGCCCGCTGAGCCGCAGAGGCTTTGGATATCCAGCTGACTTGAAATGCTTGTATGCCGTTTGCAACATCGTACCGGCGCTGTGAGAACGCTAGTTAGTGTATATTTCAAGGAAGACAACAGGACAGCTCTTCACTTCTTTTGACCGTCCACAATCTATAACATAACGTATACCAGGAATCGTGAGAGACGTTTCGGCCACGTTAGTCGAGACGACTACGAGACGGTGTCCAGCTGGGGGTGCTTGAAATACTCGCATTTGTTTATCGCTGGGCAAAAGGGAGTACAGAGGCACGACGTGCATAGGACCTGAAATATATCATTGAGCGACCGAAGTGAGAACAAATAACCAACACTTGCATGCTTACTTTCCGTTTCGTATATATCTATACTGAGTTCCTCATCTTCGCCGGCTCGTTCATCATCACTATCCAAAGCATCTGGGTCTTCATCAACCATGCCTTCATCGACGTCAAAGGCGAGGTCGTTCTCGTTATTCCCGAGTTCGACGTCTTCAGCCTCAACATCCGCTAGAAATTCGTTGAGACGATTATTATAAGGCAGATAAGAGAGAATATTCACCATGTGCGGATGAAACCACACGAGGTTGCCCTTCCTCCTCCTTATTGCCTCCCTTCGACCGCGTCTGGGCATTACTTCTCCGATGTCTTCTTGCTTCCAAAGCCTTCTGCCCAAATCTTGCTTCCAGCTTTCGACAAACCCCAGTGATCTCGTTTTGACCAGTTAAGAATATCAATATGCCACCAGGAGGGAGCCGAGAATGAATCTTCGAAGCCTTTTTGATAGCCTCGCTGATATAGTCTGAGGGTGTACGGCGGTTGAAGTGAATCGTGACCGGATGTTGGCGTGCAGCGACATTGATGAGTGGAGGAGGCGTTGAGAACAGCCTCTGATTCTCTGCAAAGTCGCTTACGCGAAGCGTGGCAGACATGATGATCAGCCGGAGAGGCTTTGGATCGTTGTCAAATTATTCTTCCAATAACATAAAATACGGCATACCTTTGCACCTTCTTTCCCTTCTTTCCACAACTGCTCACGCAACTTGAGAACACGGCTCAAGACGCCGATGAGGATATCAGTATTCATGCTTCGCTCATGCGCCTCATCAATAATAATAATAGAGTACTTGTTCAGCAGGAAATCGGTCGCGAGTTCTCGAAGAAGCACACCATCTGTCATGAACTTTATGGACGTAGACGGCGAAACTGTTGCGTCATATCTTATTTGATAAGATACACGCGATGAAGTTAATGAAAGCTCGTGTGCCACACGATTCGCCATTGACATCGCCGCAACTCGACGTGGTTGCGTCACACCAATCATCCCTGGATTATCTGAAATAAATAATTCAAGCTGCAGACTGGACATACCAAAGAAAATCAACGAACCACTGGCAGGATTCCCAAACCCGGCTTCATACAAGAACTGAGGTACCTGGGTAGTCTTACCACTGCCGGTTTCACCGCAAATAACAACGACATGATTGAGTAGAACAGCTTCCATAATCGGCTGCTCCTCCGTCACGATAGGTAAGAGTAATCTGGCCTCTTCAACATCTGGCGGTCGAGCCACAGTGACAGCTTTGGAAGGTTTCGATTGCCGAAGATGTTGTGTGAGCGACGTAGAAGGAAGTTGCAAATCTTCCCCTAGAGGGCCTCGCATTTCGGGAGGTTGCCTGGGTTGGTCTAGTTTTCGCTTTTTGGTGAGCGGGGGCGAGGATATTGATGTATCAGATTCCCCATTTTGAGCGTTGGTGGTAGAAGCATAGCCTTTCGCGACGCTAAGTTGTTGGAGAGCCCAGTCCTTGAAGCCGAGACGCTTCTTTGTGGAGGATGGAGCATCCATCGGCGGCTCATCCTCTCCTTCCGTGTGGTTAGAATCTTCCTCCTCGGATTCCGATTTATCATCCCCATCGTCTTGGGTGTCATTTGCAGAATCAGAGCTGTCAAACGAACTATCCGAGTCTTCGTCGGGTGGAGTTTGAGCAACCGCCCCACCCCGTTTAAGATTCCAGCTTGAGAAAGCCACCTGCAAATCTACGCATTAGTTTGGAAAACGCCAATCATTCAGAACATTTACCTTCTTGCCCTGTTTCTTCTTCTTGGACATGCGTGGTGCTACGACGCTGCCGTCAGGGTTTCGCTGAAGGGCACTTCCAACTGTTGAAGACCCCGAAGCCATGGGTTGAGCAATTGATGTCCTGGGTTCAGAATCCATAACCACGACCTGTGCATCCACTGTGGTCTGGACGGTAACTCTCTCCGATCTACCCATCTCTAAATCTTCATCTTCCTCGTCGTCGTCATTATCAGCTTGTAAGATGTCAAATCTGTCCGTGTTCCGTTTCCGTTTTCCCCCGCGGCCATTGATAGCTCGTCTTGTCTCTTTGTCCTCCAACTTATCGAGACGCTCTTTGTTGGTTGAAACTTTTCCGGTACCAAGAGTAGAAGACGATTGTAGATGCAACGTTGTTGGTAGTTGAGCCTGGCTCTGACTGCTTTGGCTTAGAATTGTTGCGCACACAGGAAGGAGAAACATACGATAGTTTCTCAAACAGCACAACCCGTTCCTCTTTCTTCAACTTCTTCTCCTGTATGAGGAAATGGTCTTCAGTGAAAGCACTATTGTGATGAATTTGTAGTACTGACGATGTATTTTTCAAGCCTCTTCTTCTTCTTGCTATTCATCTTTGAGTCCGACTCGGCAGCAAGCTGCACGTTCGACAGCATTTAGCGAATAAAATGATAAAGTCTGTCAACCCCATACCTCTTGTCTCATCTTCTCCTTCTTCTCCTTCTCCCTATCCTCCATGGTTTTGGGTACATGGATAGTCGCATTGGGGTCCACTTGCTCAGAAGTGATGGCAGAAGGTTGGCTTCGGCGGCGCTTCCCCTTCTTCTTTCCACCAGCGGTTGATCCTCTGGCCTTGTCATTATATCCAACCCGAGGCTGGTGCATGATCGACTGGTGAGTCCAGCCTCGATATCAGCTGCTTCGTGCAAGTCCGATAGACTGCCAAGATGTTGACCTGGCCAGCTATTATATTTCTATGTATCTGAAACACTGAAGCTGCCGAGAATGAACAAACGAGACGGAAGGCAAATTTTAGATTTCAGATCTGTAACACCAAACAAGGGAAATCAGGGCACGTGGTCTCCCCGCGCGAGCCCATGCCCCTGTGCCCAAAAAGGCGATTTCTGCATCGGGCACTGTCGCGTTCATCGGGTAGGACCCCTGATTATCTCTATATATGTTAGGCCCACCGATGTTCTTGCCGGATATTGACACGGCTACTATTCACGAAGTTAACCGTGTTTCTTGCAGAACCGTAGGCCAATGCACCCGGTGGGAGGTAGGTGACCATGGCATCAAAAAACCACAGTAATACCGCTGAAGACTACATAAGATCGTTGACTTTTTCAATGGCGGTCCAATAATCAAGATTAATCAATAAAATAAGCCAAAATAAATCTCCCGACCCGTTACATGGTTGAGTCCTCTGTGTTTTCTGCTATGTCCTCGATTGTCTTCTATGTGCCTGGCGTGTTCGATTTACGTTTTAAAATCGACCGACTTCGACTAGCAGGGGTGATGGAAGGAGGCCCAGGTGTCTGTCCCCTCTCGTATCGTCGACCAACTTGCTGTTTAGAACGTGCCCGCGTGGGAGATTCATCCGGTTCTGATTCGTCTCTCGATGCGTCCATGACCAGTGTTGCTTTAGCTTTGCCCTTGCTGCGCGGGGTGGGACTTCTCCTGATCCTGGATCCTGAAGATGATTCTCGTCTCGTGATCTTGCTCCGATCACGATCTGGTGAACCTGAAAGGCCAAGTTCGTCAGCATCATCTTCCAGGTCCTCTTCGAAACGCAGAGGGAGAGTATGTCCCTGCCCTCGCTCGTGTTCGTTCAGTCCATGCGGACGATCATCGTCGATCCTAAACGAAACTCTGCGTCCCCTAGACTTACTTCGTCTCCTCACAAGTGACTGGGATCGGGTGATCTCGACGACACCTGGAGAAGTATGTGGCGAGACTGAAGTAGCTCGATCCGGGGATGAAGGTGGGAGCGTAGCGTTCGAAAGCGACGGGGTAAACGCGTATGGATATGGGTGTGGATGTACTGGGGTTGTATAAGCCGACACTGAAGTCGATGCGGAGGAAGACGACGCGATCGGGGACGAGGCAAATGCGTCTGGGCGCTGGCGATGGCGAAGATGTGTTGAAGTGTTAGATGGTGTCCAACCCACACTATATGAATTGAATTGAGGCGGCGGGCCATATGATGAAGGCGACGGTCCAGGTCCGGTAGCAGCATGTGACTGCGGCCAAGAAGGATGTCCTGTATTGGGATGAGGATGAACAGCGTGTCCGCTAGCGGTCATCAGGTAGGAGAGGTGATGCATGGCTTGTGCAAGGAGGTACTGTGCTTGTGGGCCTTGCATTGGAGGTACAGGTGGAAGTTGCTGTTGTGGAGGTGGTACAGATGTATGGTGATGATTGTGATTTGGGCTGGGAGTATGACGAGGGGTATAAATTTCAGAATAAGGATAATGATATGCGTTCGGACTACTAGAACTGGGGCGAAGATTTTTAGAAGAGGAGGGGAGACGAGCTCGCGAGCTCGAACTGGATCGTTTTGTGATTTTGAGTGGGGATGAAGGTTCGGATACTATGAACGTAGAGTCAGTCCTATAAATAATAAATCGACCAAGCATAATTCATCAACGCACCAGGATCCAGATCCACGAGCTTCGAAGAACTCGCCCGTTCCCCACTCTTGCGTTTATTGCTACGAGCATGAGAGCTAGACTTTGATACAGGTACAGGCGACGCACGCCCATACGAATCATAATTCCGCTTCGAAAAATCAATAAGGTCGATATCAGGGCTAATCACAGGTAACTCCATCCCTGGATCCCCACTTCCCTCTGTCTCCAATGAAGACGATAACACGCGTTTCCGCTTCCGGCGTCCTCTGGTGGGCGTGCTAGGATTGGGAAGTGGAGTGACGAGTCGATATTGTTCGGATTCGGAAATTGGGGGTGATGTTTCCTTCGCGGGTGTCCGTTGGGGGTGTGGTTGCTCGGGAGAAGAAGAGACGAGCGCCATGGGGTCGTCGCTTTCGCTCCCTTTCTCGCTTGCAATGGGAACTGGACTGGGTTCAGGACTAGATGGAGCTCTGCTCTTCCTTTTGCCTTTGCGTTTCTCAGATGGACGCGAAATTCCAAAATCTTCATCATCCGATGCCTGGAGAACCCTAGGACGTGATCTTGCACGCACGGGAGGAAGGGGCGTGGGAGGCAGACTTTTAGAAGATTTCCGTGGTCTACCGCGTTTACGCGGAACAGGTGGGGGAGTAGAGACAGGAGTTATAGTGTAGAAGACTATCGATCCTTCGTTATGGTCGTCCCAGATACCTAACTCATCGTCTGAGTCTGCATCATCTGGGTCTTTGACACGGACAGTGTACGTGGAATCTTCTTCTTTCGAGTCAGAGTCGGGATCTAAGTCGCTTGTTTGGTCGAGGTTGGGATCGGGCCATTGATCGTCCTTAACGAGTTCATCTTCAACTTCATCGGTTGACCCATCAGTGAAAGAATCTTCCGGCAACTCGACCTCGTTATACTCATCCCCACTCTCACCTTCCATACCCTCCTTTCCCAAGCTCTCTTCACCCTCGCTGCCAAACTCCTCCCTCCTCCTGCTCTCCGCCTCCAAGAACTCCCTCAAGTCCTGCGCATCAGCTGGGTCCATCTCCCTAACAGGGTCCAGCCCCTCCCTGCTAACTCTCTCCAACTCATCACTGATATTCGCGCCAGGAGCGAACGCGTCCAGTTCATCGTCACTTCCTTCGTCCGTGGTGGGTGTTTCGGTGCCATCAAGGTCACCGAAAAAACCAATATCATATTGGTGTGGGGTGGACCGCATGACATTACGGTCTTTGACAAAATCACCTGTTCTGAGATTGACGATATCGTCCTCTGCGAGGGGACGACTGTACCGCTCTGCAAGCTGAGACCAGACGTTTAAGACGCGAAACGAAGACGCGCGGCGGGCGTCATGGAGGTCCGTGCCGTCTCCGTTTGCGGTGACGGTGTGATATGTTTGGTTTGAGAAAGCTGGGGGTGTGGAGACAAACGAACTTGAGCTTGTAGAGGGAGTTGAACTAGAAGTGAGACGGGGACGCTTTGTTGGAGAAGGGCGGTCTTGAGGACGGCGGAATGGGACGGGGGAAGCAGAGGGAGTCATTAAATTTCGGTTGTACATGGTCGTATGTACAATGCGCAGGACCTAGTGTTGTCACAACTGAGCACTGGTGTTACCCAAATGATTTCCTTTATTGGAAGGAATGCAGCCGCGCCACATGTCTATGACTTACAGCTAATAGTCAATTATTAACACTTTTTCCTCAATTAAAGTAGAGGTAAAATATAGTATTACATGCTACTAAAAGGCTAAAGCTTGAATGAAATTACTGTGCCCATTGCTCTTAAAGAAATGGTTAGTTTTCTGTTGTCCTTCCTTTTTGGGCGGGTGATCGGCTCGCGCCACTTGAGATTTGCTAGTTTTGACAGTTCGTAAGTCAAGACATTTTGAAATATTACCAAAGTTTAGGGTCTAAGACTAACCTACTATGCGATGGCATAAACAAATTTTGGGTCCCAACAAGAGAGGTGTGTAAAGGAATTGTGAATTTATCGCAAAAATCCTGAAAAGGAAATCCTTGGGCCTTAATTCCCATATCGGCATAGCCCTAGATGTGCGATTGAACGATAAGCGCGAAGTGCTCCACCTCCTTTTGCGACTTCTACATAGGCGATGAGTACTGCTAAAGATACAAGCCCTTCAACGATGTTAGTTCCGATCTACTTATGTTTGGATACTCTCTGCTACCTTATTTATGATTATATTCAACAGTAGCGGTGGTGCAGCAACTTCTGTATTTCAGATCAAAAGCAAGGGGTGGATGAATTTCATTAATCATGACAACTAATTACACCCCCAAAAAACAGATATCAAGGCCAACACACTCCCGAAAGTCGGAGGAGTGTTCAAGCGAAGGGCCAAATATTACACAAAGTTAATAATCAGCGGAAAAGTCAAGTTGACAACGGTCACCCAAAGTGGGGAAGCCGTATTATGGGTAGAGAATGTGTATCTGTGGGTTAATTCGCTATGTGTCAACTTTTGCTTTTGAAACAACAAAACCTTATATTCAAAAATTTGAAGGGACACATATAAAACTTCCTTGCTGGAGTGTCAGATTTACGCTCAGCTTAAGATCGGTGGACAACCTCTCCTATTAGGGGAGATGAAAGTACCATTGAGCCATTTCTCGCAAACAATGCATCTACAGGTCAGATGGCTTGTTACCACTGCCGCCCCACCCCACCCCCCATTTGTTACAAACGCAATACAACTGATCCATCTACACACATCCAGCAGTGGTATCCCGAAAACTCTGCAAATACAACACAAAAGGCAACCTGTACAAACTGCAGACTACTGTCAAATTTACCATCGTGTCCATTGCTGGATCAGCGAGTGCTGCCCCGAAGCAGATGGATGAGGCTGTATCCCAAGGACTTGCTTCATACGAGAAAATGAAACATCTTTCATCGCCACTTGATCGAGCCAAAGGCGTAGTAGATGACTCCGTCTCCGTGCTTAATAATGCTGGGTCTGTTACAGTGATATGGGGGCCATTTTTGCAGAAGGTCGAACGGCTTATGGGAATTGTAGATGACATTTCAGAGGTACGGTATGCAACTCTTTCTATAATCGTGCTTTTTAGACCATGTTTCTTTTGGATCTAGATTCATCCCTATGCTAAAATTGCATGGACCGTACTCTCTGCTGCTTATAAGGTATATTAATTGGACATATGCGGTTCTGACCCTCATCTGACTATAGGTGTTGGACTCTTTAAGATAGTCATTGCACAGAAGAAACTTGATGAGGTTATCGACCATCTTGTTGAGGTCATGAATGACATCTACTCTTTCGTCCAGGAGGCACACGCTCTGCGGGATATCGAGTCCCACAAGTGGATTGTCGCGCTCATAACACAACAAACCACCGACTGTGCATACTTCATCCGCGACTATACCATTAACAAAAGCTTCTGTGCATTGAAATCTTTTGCCAATTAAATTAGAAGAAACATAACCTTGATTTGCAATGTTAGGGTCAAGAACTGTCAAGAATTTTACATCGGATGCTGATAACAGGATCAAGAGATACGAAGCCAAATTCCTAGAACTCAAACTTGCATTTCAAGGTCGGGCCCTCATTCATACTGAAATCACTGTCTTGTGTATTTTGGACAATGTTGAAAATATAGGTGAGTCATGCCACTATTAATGCGTAGCGTTGAGTTTTGCTCACTCGGTATGTAGCGGAGGAAATTGATCTCAATGATATGCTCTATGCAGAAGGAGCTCGTTTTGATCCAGAGAAAGTTTGTTTGCCGCATACGCGTGACGATGTCATCAACAAGATAAACCGATGGATCAACAGCGCCAATGGTGATGATGTTGCTCGCATATTCTACCTCAGCGGTGTCGCGGGTTCGGGAAAGTCAACCATCGCTCACACAATCACCCATCAATATGAGTGGCTAGGGCGGCTAGGATCATTGTTCTGCTTTGAGCATTCTGACCAGATTAATCGACGGCCTGACAATATGTTCAGCACGATAGCTTGTGACCTGGCCGATCTTGATCCAGAACGGAAATGAACTCTTTGGCTTATGGTGAAGGAGAAGCGAAGTCTGCGTATTACTCGTGCTCCATGAGAGCAGTTCAAAAAATTCATTGTCATTCCTGCAAAAGACATGAACACAGTTGGACCGGTTGTCATCGTAATTGATGGATTGGACAAATGCGGAGACGAGATGTCTCGCAAAGTAATCCTTTCCATCCTAGCCGAGGCAGTCAGGCACCTGCCCTCTAACTTTCGCATCCTTATCACTGCTCGCCCAGAGTCAGATATTGAGAAAGCTATTGTGTCGAAACCTCACGTATTATGTAAAAGAATGGACACCATTAATGCCAAATCCACCTCAGATGATATCGCGCTC
The DNA here is from genome assembly GCA_000827315.1 of Piloderma croceum F 1598. Classification (NCBI taxonomy): domain Eukaryota; kingdom Fungi; phylum Basidiomycota; class Agaricomycetes; order Atheliales; family Atheliaceae; genus Piloderma; species Piloderma croceum. The sequence goes on from KN832975.1 coordinate 809,330, forward strand.
TATATCCAGGCTCAGCTATCTGATATAGAGGGACTGGAACGTAAATGGCCCAATAAATCTTGGTGTCTACAATTGGCTAAGAGGTCTGAAGGACTTTTTCAATGGGCATTCACAGCGTGTCACTTTATTACCGGAGATGGAAAATCAGGCCTCGATCCTGTTGAGCAACTGAACATTCTTCTGTCGTCAGCATCATCCACGAGCAACCTGGATCAGCTATACTTCAACATACTGACACGAACGTTCCCTGTCGATAACATGACTTTTATGGATCGCTTCCGATTGGTATTGGGAAGAGTTCTTGCCACTCGCAAACCTCTATCTATCACAAGCCTTAACAAACTGAGCTGTGAAACCAACACTGTGGATGTCAGTCTTGTCATCAATCCACTAGGATCTTTGTTGAGCGGGGTTGGTCAACAGGCTGTCGCAGTCCACCCACTTCACACTTCATTTCGTGACTTTCTAATGGACTCGACTCGAAGCAAAACATTCTTTGTCAACATATCTCAGCACTATAGAAAACTCGCACTTGCGTTGATGAATGTGATGAGGAAGGAACTGCGATTCAATATTTGTGATTTGACGACATCGCACATTCACAATATTGAGATACCTGATTTGCCTGTGCGTATCAATAGGGCCATCTCTCTACATCTCTCCTATTCGTGCCGTTTCTGGGCGGATCATCTGCAAGCCACAGCATACAAAGGCAGAGTTCTCAACGCTGATGAGCCCACTAACTGGCTAACTGGGGATTTTCGCATTTTATTGCATTCGCTCTAATGCGGATGGCCCATCACATGAAGACGTTACATGTCACAGATGTCACTGAACCATTCCTGACTCATTCCGAGGTTATCTGAACATTTCCGATAAAGATTACACCCAGCCCAGCCTTTTCCTGATTTTATCGCACATTATCACGTCGCCGTCACCTCGTTGTCGCCAAGTCTCGAGTCCGCTGTCATACTCTGGAAATGTTTCCATAGTATTTAACATAGTTTTGGGATTATTTACAAGAATTACTCATAATCTCTTGGAGGGTGATTAGAGGAAGTCTTTCATTTTTACCTCACCATGACTTGAGAGAGAAGAGAC
>KN832975.1:843666-871583 GCA_000827315.1 Piloderma croceum F 1598
TCTCTTTGCCAAAATCACAATGGATAATTTCAAATATTCTATTATATATGTTCTACCTTTAACCATGGCCTGCTTGTCCCTGCTGTGGAAATACTTCACTCGCAACAAGACCTTTTACTGAGGTGACCATAGTCATCACAATGCATGGTGCAACAGCTATATTTCGGCATATATTCACAGTTGCCAAGACACTGACCATCAGCTGGCAACCACAGATGCATCCACCATAATTCGAGAAGAGTCTCAATTAGAAATTTCTGGTTAGTAACCACTGAGAATCCAGCAGCATTGTGTGATTTGAGTGCAATATTGTCATGGGAGTGGGTGCCAGAAGACGATAGAATAATGAACTGAGGCTACTAAGCCTCAGTGAAGGACTATATATAGGTACGTGAGCAGCTGTGCTACAATCTGATAGGAACAGCTGGAAGTCCATCGGAATCCCAGATAGGGAGATAAGCCCTATCTATCTAGAGGTGACTACTAATACGGAGACGGGGCGTAGGGTATGTACGAATATGGTAAGTACGACTGAGATAACGTCTATGTGCTGATACGCTCACAGTGTATCTATCAATGAAATATATATAAATCACCAATATACCACTGCTGTGTCGCGGACTGAGGGGTGCGAGTGGGTGAGTAACCCTTCCTATAATGAGTGAGATGAGGTAAAATGGGTTTTAATTACAATGTGCGCGATGTGCCGAGCGAAGTGCGATCAGCAAACACGGGTGTGGGAGCGCAGTAGCAAGAGTGCAGGAATGTGAGAGCGAGAACATGAGTGCAAGAATACGAAAGCGAGTGCGCAGGAGCGGGAGTGGAGTCTAAACTAAATAACACGGTGTTGAAGTTAAGAGACGGAGTACGAGGTCGAGATCTGAGTCGTAACAAGATTCTGAGACACAGGGTGAAGTTCAACTTATTTTTCTGGTATGTACAGGGAAGTATATATATAATATGAAAATTTAAAATGAAAAGCTGACAAGTGATAAATTTTACCGCTCGCACAAAGGACCGGAGACACGCATGAAAGTCCAACCTCCAAAACTACCATATCCGGCTCATAACACCTGTTCTGAGATCACGCAGTATGTCTGAAGCGCTGGGCTGATGTCAGGCCAAAGCAATCCCAATGATGCATCCTCGCGACTTTTATGTGCCGATGTGCCGCACACGGATTGTAAAATTTCTGGGGTTGCCGCGCAGTACCGAATTGGGTTGCAAAGCAGAAACTAAGTGTGAGACGTCAGCTGAAAGCAAAAATCATCAGAAATCGCTAAAAATCATCAGAAATGATCGGAAATGTGCGGAAATGATCAGAAAGGGTCAGAAAAGGTCATGTGACATCGGTGGCGTGTGGCATGATCATGTGATCATATGTTAGCACTGATGTAATGTCAAATTACGCAAACAGAGTGGTGTAGAGCTCATCAGTGTGGGGGCTGATGACTAACAGGAAATATGTACTAGGGCCAGGATCCAGGAAATGGATATCCCCTTACAAATATGTGGAAAGAGCAAGAAATTGAGAAATCACTTACGAAAATATCCTCTGATGCCACCCAAAATACAAGCAAAGGCCCTACTACAAACAGACATGTATAAAGAGAATGCACTGCCAGGTGCTTCAGATGAGGCCGGTCCTAGTAGCAGTCAGACTCATCCTCGAAAACAGGCCATACAAGCTCAGCTCTCACTTTCACATCCACTGCCAAGCACCAAAGGACATTCTCTGAGGATCTATGCAAACTTCTTGTGTCATGTGCTATCTTGTGGAATGCTCTGAGCAACCCAGAGATGAAACTGTTTATAGGTAAATAGATCCCGGGTGTTGCTTTGCAGGATCAGTGTATTATATCAGGGCAAGTTTTGGAGAAATTTGGACAGTGTGGTAAATAAAGTTAAGGAGAAGGTGATTAGTAAAGTGAAAGGGAAAAGGGCAATGGGGCAGTGTGATGGTTGGGACAATATTGTGAAGACTCATGTTGTGACATCAATGATAACAGTTGAGCATGAGGTGAGTCTGGCAGTCTGTCAAATGACGGAGTAAGGCTAATAATATATATAAAAACAGTCTTACCTAGTTTGCACTTATATGTCAGAAAAACCAATGGTGTGGTTATTTTTAGTCATAATACTTATAATGTGGAAAAAAGTCAACTGGGTCTAATAAATGATTATAGCAATCTGTACAACTCATTTCACTGGTCATAAACCAGTTGTAACATGTCTGTGTGGCTGTCATAACTGCTTATCACAAATTGGTTTAAATATTATAACACCCCCTGTGTTGTGTTACAAAAGATTATGACATCACCCCCTCCCAAGGAGCCTTCTGAAGTCTTACCTGCATTCCTTATTCATTAGGATTCCATACTTACAATGTTGAACTTATTTCTTACAGAGTCTCTTACTGTTGTCTGGAAACTTGCTTTATAGCCTATGTAGGGGTGGCACTGGGGCCATGCACCAGATTTTGTATTTTGTTCAGATGGCGGGTCCTCCATTTTGGGAAACCAGTGCCACAGGCTGATCTTGTCAACAATTGCAATGTTCGCTGCAGTTCAATTGCTTTGCTTCAACCCAAGTTTGACCTTGAGCATATTGCCAAGTCACCTGACACTTGTATGGTGGCTGTGCAATGTCCCAAACTCATGCATCACATACAGTAGTTTCTGGTTGAGTCACTGAGTGGCTTCCTCCTGTGTATTTGCAGCTAGGGTTGCGCATGGGTATGCCACAGGTACAATTTTCCCACACTATACCTGTGCCTGCAGAAACCATACCTGTAACAAGAACAGGTACATACTGACCCAAGTATACCATGAAACCTGTGGTATACCATTTAACTGTGGTAGTCCTCATTCAATACATTAATAGTTCTATATTATATACATGATATGTTACAAAAAAACTGTGAATGAAAGAGAAGAAAAATTCCCCCTCCTGCTGCTATTGTTGCTAGGGTTTGATATGGGGGGTGCTGTCACACTCACTTGTCACTTGTGCCTGTGCCCATACTCTGATTCATTTGTCCGTGCCTGCCCTTGCATTCCTTTGTTTGCACCCACACCTGCCTCATTTATCCATGGACACCATCACCCTCATTTGTCCATGTCACTGTCATCTCCACATGCACATGCTCACTGTTGTTCATTTGTGCCCATGCCTGCACCCTCATTTGTACACACCCTTGTTTGTATGCACCTGCATTTGTGCTCACACTTGTTCATATGCCTGTGTTCACATTCGTTCATATGTGTCTGCAGTTGCACTCATTTGTTTGCACTCATTCTGGATTCACACTTGTTCATATGGGAACTGAGTACAATGGCTCAGTTTTGGGCTGCTTTGAGATATTAAGAAGTACAGAGCCCACCTCATAGTAATATAGGGGGTTGGAGACTTGGGAGTGAGCAGGTATGGTGGGAGGGGGTGATATTGCTTACCTGTCTACCTGCAACCTCCTACCTCTCTGTCTCCTCTTTACTCCCACCTTCCTCGCCTTGCTCCTAACCCTTCCCTAAGACCCATAAATAAGTCAGTGGCCCAAAGGCATTGTGTTTGCTGTTGATTGAGTGGAAGGTGAAACATGATGACTTGTCATGTTTGTTGGAGTTTAAAACTCCGACCATTTTTTGTCACACCTTCAAGAGGGAGATATAAAAAATAAAAAATAACAATAACAATAATATATACAAATGAACATGCCTACAAAAATATTTGAACAAAAATGCAAAGAATCAAGCAAATCACTGCTGATAATAGTGAGCATGCACATTGGTGGCAATGTGCATGACACATGACAATAGACATGGGCTGCCAAAGTCAAGACCAAAGTTATCCAGAGTTGCATTTCTGCCATTCTTGTATAGACTCACATGAAACCCACCCCTTGCACAGAAATGCCAAGCTCTTACATCTGAAATTATTTTTCATTTTAAGACACCCATAAGCTGCTCGGAGAAATCAAGAAATATATAATGTATACTGATCTCAAGTTTTTGCTCTATTATCACACATTATTGCAAAATTATTACTGCTTGCAACTAATGATACCATCAGATATAATTTGTCATAAGACAAATTTTGCCATCATCACTTATAACATATGTCATATTTTTCTGATGTAACATGTTGGGTGAACCAAAGACAGGAAATCAGTTGTTAGAGCTGGTCCTAGATGATATAAAACACATCAAGGACAAGTTTGGTGTCAAAGTCATTGGGTGGTGCACTGATGATGGACTAGATGGCAAGAAAATGCAAAGGCTCCTGAGAACGTCTTTGATATGAATGATTGTTGGGCTCTGTTGGGCTCACCAAATTACCCTTATTGTGGGCGACATCCTTCACTTGAAACTCAACTTTCTTCAGGCAATCAGCCTCTCCCTGGAGGTCATCAAGCAGTTTAATGGACACAATAACACCCTTACACTTCTGCACACAGAGCAGAAATTGACCTTCAACAGGAAATTCTTTGCCCTGATCTTGCCTGTGGTAACTCAATGAACTGCACACTACTTATCAACTACCTGCCTCTTGAAGCTCAAAGGAGCTGTGAAATCTTGCTGCTCCCATCACAAAGATGCACTGATGGTGTGTGCTAGTAAAGATAGCAAAGCAATGAAAAGGCAGGATCCATCTTGGCTATAGTCAGGAATGATAGGTTCTGGGCAAATCTTGTAAAGTGAGCAATACTTACATGGCAAACACAAATTTAGACTGACAAATTCTCACCCAGAATCAAGATCATCCTTGAGCCTCTCGCCATTGCTGCAAACATAACACAGGCTCCACATACACATTTCTATCATGTCCTTCCAACTCTTGGGAACCTTTATCGCATTTATTCAAATTTGGAATTTGATGATGAAGTTTGCACTGTTATCCTTGCTAGCCTAGAAAAACAGTGGGTAAAGGCAGACCAAGAAGTCTTCATTCTTGTGGTCTTTTTAAATCCATATATCTGTTGCTGTTGCTTCTCTCATTCAGCACTTACAGATGCAGACATGTACAATATAATATGGCTGCATGAGTTTTCAAAAGCATATTTGGCCACAAAGCAGATATTGATTTCCTCAAAGCTTTCACAGACTATTCCAAAGGCCTAACTGAGTTTTCAGATGAGAGAATGTCATTGGTGGTGATGGCAGATATGTATCCAAGCGAGGTGAGCTTGTTAAACTAGGCATCAAATGAGAGTTAGTGTATTGAGAATTTGTAGGGCTTGCCACTTGACCTTGTACTTGTCTGGAGTCGCATTGATACCGACTGCTTGACAGGTTGCAACAGGCTCATCAAATTAGCAATTCACATTCTCTCAGTTATTGTCAATTCCATGGGCTACGAATGCGCATTCAGTGATTTTGGTATCATTCACACAAAACCCCAGAACAAACTCAGGGCTGAAAAGGTTCATAAAACTAGTACTCTCAAAATGGATCTCAGGCATGCTCATGTGGATGCTGGCTTCATACGTCCTCAATGTAAACAAGTATTTAGTGAAATTGATGAAGCTGATTCTGAGCTAGCTGAACCTTTGGTTTCCAATACTAACAACTCTGACTTTGAGGAGCTTACTCATTGATTAGTCAGGGATTCTGAAACAGTTGATGGTGACGATGACAGTGTCCTCAATTTCATACCAACAATCTGTGTGTCACCATGCCTGCAGCATGCCAATTCATCAACCATGGAATCAACACAATGGTCCTGACCTCCATCACTTTCATCCATCTGAAGTCACTCTTTGACTACAGCATGACATCAAACATGAATGCAAGAGCTGGCTTGGACTTTTAGACTTGAAGAATTTAAACTGGGAGCTAGCAGCTTATGATTTGCTCTGCAAGGAGGACAAGATCTTCCCGGATGAGGATGAAATGGCTGATGCAATTGATGGTGCTGGCTGACATTAAGACTGTGTGATATGAACAATAATTGGTAGATATAGATGTATACTTATTTGTTATCATATCATAGATATACATTAGCTACTTAGAGGATTATTATTGTGATGTGCACAAAGATGAGTGAGTCAATCAGAAATCAATGTAACTGACATTGCTGGTTCTCACAGGTTGCCACTGACTGGTCCATCAATGATGTTGATGGACTGACCAATTTTGGTCAACTTTATTAACTGACCAGTCTGACCCAGGGTCAGTGACAACCCTGTGGATATCTAGCTGAACTTCAACTTGTCCGAGCATGTCTTATACCATCTAGGCTGGAAGGCATTCACATCTGCTGGAACACACAACCTACAACTGACTACAAGAACCTGGAACTGACTCACAAGACCAGCTGTGTTGAAGACTCTGTTGAAGTTGAAGGTTTAGGGAGACAAGATGCCAGGAACTCAAAGCACAGTGAAGAAGTGGTTTGAAATGCACAGATACCTATGATAGTACTTTTATATACATATAGTGGGCTAGAATATGTCTTATTTGCTGTACATGATGGTGAATGAGAATGTCCCAGTAAATTTTTTTCTTTTTTTCAAAATGAGTCACACATTTAGCAACACAACTGTGACACATGACAAGTTTGTTCGGAATAGGGGATTTGAGGAGGTTCTTCCCAGACAAAGAGGAGCTTCTGGGGCCTGCTAATGTATCACAAGAGTCACATGATCTAATTACCAAATCGAGACTCTGGGTGTAATATCCAAAATATCAATGGCCGGTTGATGCTCCATGCACCATCAAAATGTATGGTACCAAGCACTGAAAATTGGCCTTTTACTGACCACTGAATTTGGGGGTTGCCGGTATTGAACCTCTGAACAGATATTCAGGGTTCCTCCACTGGGCCGCTCACAGTCTGGCCTTCAAGTTTGGGCCATTCCCACACTGGGAATACCAAAATCTAAAGACTGTTTATAGGAAATTTTATAGACAATTAGAATAGATTATTGTAAAGAATTCAATCCCTTTCAGGCCAAACTGAACAATACCTCTGTCTATTGTTTAAATAGCAAGGTACATCCAGGTATGATGGCAGTAAAAGGTGAAAAATAACTATGTAAATAAGAGTAAATAAAGATACTAAATAGGATGTGGCTGGGATCCTTACAATTATCTATGGGATGTGCTATAAATAATCACACTAGATAACCTATAAAAGGTCATGGTAGGATAAATTATAGATTAGCTATGTGGATAGCTACAGGCCCTCTTTGTAGAAAATGCATAAATAATCGAAATAGGAGTTTTTGTAGGTTATCTATTTGTTATGCTATAATGAGAAATTATAGAATTCCTACAAAAAGTCGCTATAGTGACTGGAATAGATTATCTATCGTGAAATCCTAGAGTGGTTGCTTATAGATAATCTATAAGTTGGTCTTTATAGATGTGTATGATTCCGGAGCCGTATTGTCACGTGCGCCCGCATGCCTTCGTTCACACCCAACCGATCACTCCTTAACCCAAAATTTGAAGGATACCGTCTTGACCCAATAGCCCAGGAAGATGTCGTTACCCGGCATCCTCTTCAGTTCAAGCTCTCGCAAGCAACGGTGTCCGGGAGGTCTCCTTTGTCAGTACAAGAGGTCCAGAGTCGCATCACACACAACCATCTAGCTATAGCCCCTGGATATGCCCGTGCGATCTATATCGATGCGGGATTGAAAGTTATCGTGGTAGATATCCACTTGGTAAGCCTCCCTCCTTGGCGCCTCTTCATCTTCTTGAGCCTTGATGAAGTAGACAACACTCTGTCCCACATTCCGGATCGCGTACGAGCTATCCAATCCAATCCAAACTTCTCAAATTGATTCACCTCACCCGGAGTACCCATCCTCGGCATTTCTTTCCTCTAGTACAGCGTTTGTGTCAGATGGGCACGGATGCATGTACATCCTCTCCATCCCCGAAAGTGGACCTGCCACTCTCTGTGGAACGTACGAGCTTCCTACAAGCTCCGATGTACCTACAAATACATCAGCGCCTTTCCGGATCCACAGCGTCGTAGAAGTCTCGTCGAGTAGTGTCACAGTACTTTTGTCCTCTAGATCCTTCACAGCTCACATCCAATTCGACATTTGGGCTGTCAGATTCACGTTACCTCTGCCTCAATCGCAAGATGAGATCCCACGACCCATGGATATTCTCTGGCATAGAAGAGGAGAACATGTCCCCATATCAACGGAGTACGATAGTTCGCGCCAAGCGCACCTCTTAATCGGAGGGTCTGTCTATCGACCAATGGGAAAACCAGCTCCCCCGTCTTACGAACCTTCGCAAGACGAACTCACACCCATCCCGCGCCCAGATGAGAACTTGGACGAGACTAAAAATGGGCCAACGAAGCCACCTCCATATTCATGGACACAAACAAATGACGAAGTCACTCTCGCGTTCCCACTCCCATCAAGCACGGATAAATCACACATCAAAGTCTCATTCTCGTCCCGCACTCTGACAGTACATGTACAAACGGACGATACATCGTCACCAATAACAGCACCTACTCTGCCTCTTCCCCATTACTCAATGAAACAGCTCTGGGACGGTATCCAGCCCTCCACCTGTTTCTGGACTTGGGATCGTAAAGCCGAACATTCATTTGGTTTACTCACTCTGCACCTCGACAAGCAAAATGACGGGACGAGATGGATGCAAGTTTTCGCCTCTGCAGGAACTTCTACCAATCCTCAGGATGACACCGACATTGAAGTCCCAGAAACCCTCGATCCCTCCGAATTATATAGCATCCGCGAATCACTGGAGAAATATACGAGCTCTTTACGAGATGGTGAAGATGTCAGTGGACTGGGCCTAGGGAGGGGCGTACCTAGTCTGGGCCAAGGCGAGATTGATGATGAGGTAGATACGGTTATTGGGAGGCAAGCATTTATTACATGGGTCCCTGTTACTGCCGACGCACCGAGTCCTGATGAAGATATGGACGAAATTCCGTTTGGCTTACTTTCCACCGCTGTCCCTGGTATCAATCCCCCCGAGACATCCATCATCGTCAAAAACAGCGTCGATGGGGTGGTCTTTTCTCTCCCTTCAAACTCACCCTCAAACCCCCCAACATGGGCCCACACTTCAACTTTCTCCGCCCTCGCGTTCGTTTTGGCCTCGAAACAAGATACACGCTTCACATACCACGTCCCTTCCAAAGCCGTACTGGCATTCGAGAACGGAACGAAGGATCGAGGTGGGAACGTGTACATTTATCGCAGCAGTGTACGTATGGGTGAGAAATGGGCGAAGCAGGCCGTGCTGAAAGTCGGGGATGGGGAAAGCGGGTCTTTGTTGGGTGTAGGGGCAGTGAGAACGAGTCGAGGGGGATATGTGTTGTTGTGTCTATGTGAAGCCAAGCTAGTCGTGATCGATGTTCAAGATATCTTATAGCTACTGTCTGATTCCGAAGAAAAATTCATTTGCATTTTCCTGCCCTAATGACAGTACCTAAAGTACAACAATAAGACCGGAAACGAGTGCTTTTTTGTAAAGTGAGTATAAGGTGTAAGATACTACGATTCAGGACATAAGAAGGGTGACGAGGTGATGCGGGGAATCGTGAACCGTCGAATGCCAGGACTCTTTGCGAATTGCTAGGATGGCCATGTACACAAACCGATAGATATATAACAATCATGGACAAACCCGAGAAGACAGACAGACATCGCAACATGACAAAGGGGAAAGGGACTGGATTAACGGACAGATGCGCCGAATGAATGGATCAATGGATGGCCGAGAGAATGTCAAAAAGAAAAAATTACATCCCAGCATTACGTCTTTGTAGGATCCTCGGTACCGTCCATGAGACCTTCCGCCTTTACTACTGGACTCGGCTCGTCGCCTCCAGGTTGAGACTTCAGCTGCGCGACTGGTTTGACGTCACCGTTGGGAAGGGGTTTGGGGGGTGGAGGGGCTTCTCCCTGTGGTGTCTTTACGTTATCTGAAATGCAACTAGTCAGTTTGAGATTCTCGTGTCTCGACGGCTTCCAGCAGCGCACCTTCAGGTAAGTCTTGTGTGCCCAGTCCGTCTACTTTCTCCTCGTCACCATCACTCTGATGCTTGCCTCCATCAAAATCATCGTCACGTATCTCTTTCTCAAAATCGTCCAACTGCGCCTTTAGATTTGATGTAGCATCCGGCGATCTTGGCCCTCCAATTCCCAATGTGTCGCTGAAGAATGACCGACCTTCCTCGACTCCGTCCATCTCATCTTCCTCACTATCATCATCACTATCATCTCCGAATATCAGATGCCCGCCACTGATACCACCTGCCGGATGGAATGTTATGCCACCCGTGGTACCAAGAGCTCGCGCAAACCCACCGAAAGCACTACCAGCACTCATAAGGCCACCGCTCTCTCGCTCCGCCCTCATCCGATCCCGCTCTTCCTGTGCTTCCCGTCGTGCCTTGAAAGCCATCAACCGACTTTGTGCGTAGATCTGGGGCACTGTGGCCGGAGTCTGGTAGCCGTAGTTCTGCTTGACGCGGTCGGTGATCCAGCTGTACCACTCCTCTTTTGTGCGACCACCCAGGATCGCTACAATGAGGACTGTCATGTTATCGCAGCCGATACCCGCTCCAGAAGATGTATCAGGTGCCAAACAGTGATCACACATCATCTCACTGATCTCAGTAAGATCCTTGCCTTCTGATACTTTGAACCGAACAAAATCGACAACTTGCTGCGAGGATAAGCAGTCCCAGATACCTGTATGGTGGCGTAAACATGAGGTTAAAATATGAATGATAAAACGCACCATCACAAGCGATAACCAAAAATTCATCTTCTTCTGCAATCTCATGTACTGACACGTCAGGATCGGCGGTGATAACTTGCTTCTCGGGAATCAAAGAGAAGTTCTTCTTGAACTCGAAGTCTCCCAAAGCCCGAGAGAGTGCCAGATTTCCTGAGATTTCCCTGAGCAGAGGAATGAAGACAATTTACAATGGTTACCAACCATTCACACGACCATATTCAACGTAACCACCAGCGCCGGATATCCGGGCTTTCTCGGCTGCGAAGCTTATCAGATATGCAGTTCTGATCGGGACCGAGTTGGACTCACTTTCATTCAAAGGCTTGTGATCAAAACTGAGTGCCTTTACTGCGCCTTTAACACTAAGTACCGATCTTGAATCGCCTGCATTTGCCTGACAAAGGGATCAGTCCCGTAATAAATCACGCATCTGAGAGTCTGTCACGTACGACATAAATTTTACCATCGCCGGTGACCAAAGCAGCCACAGCGGTGCATCCTGAAGGGTCTCGGGTATGTGCGGGGTCTGGGAGGGAGGCTCAGATATCGAATGATCCCGACAGCAGCGGGAATATTGAGACTGACCTGCGAGGAGATCCTGATCCGTCCCTAAGAATGCTCTCTTCAAAGCCTCTTCGTACCGCTTCTCGCGATATGCTTCTTCGGATACGAGTCTCTTGTGTACATTGGAACCAGCAAACTTTGCAACGGAGCCACCTAAGATGACAGATTTAGAAAGACACTATCCAAAGACAAGGAGCACAGAACGCACCGCCGTGACCATCGTATACGGCAAAGAAGGTATTTGACTTCTCCTCACCCTCATCTAATGAAAGAACGATCGCGTGTGCGTCCTCCATGGCTGATGGACGGATTACATTAACATCAAGTCATAAGGGGTCAAAAGGAGGCATAAAAATCTCTGGTCTCACTAGATCGGTAGAAAGGACGATACAGATGATCACTTACTTATCCGCCAACCTTGCATCTCGGAAATTGAATAGTAAAATCGTGCATCTCCACCTGATTTTGAACGCTTATCCGTTGCTACAGCAAAGCGAAAATGAGCGAAAGACGAGAGATCAGAAGACAGTTGGAAGAGCGAAGCGCCTGATTTCGCACTGACCAGGAGATGAGAGTGTTTGACCCTTGATAGTGAAGCCACTGAGCTCGACTTGAAACTGTGTTTTTTAAAATGCAAACAGCGTACCATGATTCAGGGTAATCTCAGTGAAGAACCTCTGGTCGAAGCCCGATGATGGTGGGTGTTGGTATGTAATATACGGGAGCAAGTTGGGTGGATGGTGGCAGGAGGGGAGGAGAGAAATATGTGGAAGATGGCAGTGGTAAGGAACGTCGCACACGACGAGCGAGTCAAATCGGAAGTCGGCGCCCTTTTACCGGATTCGATCAAGGGCATTTCGGTCAAATACATTGCAACAAACTTACAGTAATTTGAATTTACAGGTAGTAATACTACTCTTCCAGTCACACGATCTGTACGTTGATCTTGGCCGACTCCACATATTGGCCAGCGGTGGCAAGCGGATCATGGTCGCCCTTCAAGGCAGTGTTTTATGTAAAGGGGCTTACAGGTGTCTGGGCTGTACCTGAGGCTTTAACTGTGTCAGCTACATCATGAGCAGAAACGCCAAGCGGAAGCGGCATGCACAAGTAACACCACAAATACCTTCGATCTACTGTTGTTCAAAGATATTTCTTTTAATAGGTATACCAGGTAGGTCCAGCATAAACCTAGAATAATCCAGTTACAGTGTAGGAAGCATGCTTCTCCGGAAGGTGAAACCTTCTTCGAATACGGCTTGATGAGCATATAGAAATCGTTCAGAGCTATTGAATCAGGAGTGCGTTGAATTCCTATACTTGTTTTCGTTGCAGGGGCGTGGACGTTGGTGATTATTGCGCGTTCACGACATAGGCATCCGATTTGATCGTCCGGGTCGTCGGGTTTTAGATTTGTAGGCGTTTCTGGCCCCAGCGATGAGGTCGGCGTCCGGAAATACTTAGCATAGTAGATGCAACCTCATCTGTTTGTTCCTCGCGCGACCACATGATAATGATAACATTGGACCTTATATTCGACGTCTCGGCCTGAGGACGCAAGTCGCGATCGTTTGAACAAACCCGGCCACTTTTCGATGCGGTTGCTTCAGTGGTGGGACGGACCTCTGGCAGCTCTTGTTTTCCGGAAAAGTGTCTTAACTTTAAACAAGTCTCAAAGTCACACTATGACACAAACCAAAGGAGAGGTTAATTGACTCCTTGCATAGAAATCCAAGATCCACGAGATATCAATACCATCAGACATGTCTCCAAAGAGCGTGGGGATACAAATGAAATCGGTAAGTCAGCTTTTATCAGCGCGTCAATCAAATATACGATACCTAGTACCAAAAACTGTGGTTGCACACTGAAGATTTTCAGCTATGTCACTGGTGCCGTCCCTCTAAATCTGCAAGTTGTCTGCGAGTCAATTCGGAGAATCATGGGATATCCCAGGCTTCGCTCCGGCGACACCATAGCTACCTGCGCAAGCGAAGACTATTTTTCTCGAGAAAGTGGTATAATGTACCAAGCTTTTTCAATTGTACATCTTGGTGCTACCCTTCGGCAGAACTGGAGGTTGGCAAAACCAAAACTTGTTTGGGGTTATTTGTGTAAATTAACTGGGTGGGGGCCGGCCGAAGCCGGCCCCTGCTCATCATCATATACGGGCAGCCAGCAGTCCAAGCACTTCCTTGGACCACTTTGAGCCTTTATAAGCTGTGGGAAAACATTGATGGTTGCTTTGTGAAAGATGACAACACGAGGTACGAGTGTCGAAGTCTGTCTAGGAGAGACTAAACACGAACGGGTTCGAGACCTCGTGACAGATTACAGCATCTGAAATGGTCGATCGATCCTTGGATTGACGCATGTTCTCGGCGTGGCACACTGACTCGGAGTTTCCATAATGAAACTCCAGTTCGAACCAGTTCAACCAAAACTGCTGCTTTGAACCAGGGAAACCAGTGCACCGGACCCGCACCTCCAAATCTTTGACATAATAACCACAAGAGCATATCCTGTCAATACCTTGTCCCAGAACACACATGGTAGAATGGGTAAATTCTGACCCCTGGTGCTCTAAGCACTAGAGACTTTCTCCTCAACATTCCAAATTCCGGAGCACCATTTGACAATGGGCCATCAGATTCCCTTCCCAATTAGAGGCTCACTTGTCCATCACTCGTTTTACTGGGCCATTTATACCTACTGTAGTTAGATGCTTACCCTAGGCGCCGTCGCATTATCCACGCAGGCGTCAACGAACAATACTCAAAAGGACAACCTGCACAGTTCAAATGAATAGTTTTCACCCTCCCAACCCTGATGTCCACAACATTGCAAGAGCCGATTCAGCTATCGGCATCTCCAGCCCTCCCTGTTGTACCTTGACACAGGCGGCATCCTCCTCATAGACATGCCGCACCTTCAGGTCTGTGAAATGAATATGTTATTGACGTGTCCATTCTAATTCCCTGCATATAGGACCACGGCCATGGATTGATTTGGATTATGCTGAAAGTGAAAACCGCGACTGGCTGGAGGCCTCGCAGGTTTGCCTGCAATCCCACTTCAGAAACTGGACTCACTCACAGGTTAGTCAAATGCCTTGTTTATTGGGTTTCTGGAAGGGCTGGAGCTTGACAGCTCATTGTGGTTGTTTTGGGTGGATAGGTTCGTAAATGTGGGATCAAGGCTGCTATAGACAAAGTATGCAAGTGTGAAGTTTACACCGTTGATGTCTTGAGCTCTGGTGCCTTCGAAGAGCCCGAGACACGCATTGTCACGGAAACGACGCAGAGCAGGCAGGCATTCAAGGGCTATTTAGAGACTCCCGTAAGATATCGTGCTTATCTGGACTTTCGCATTTCTCTTACTATGATGCTTGTCAAGCGTGACCAAGATAATCGTGTACACACTCTCTGCGTGGAAAACATGTCAGGGTCCATTTTGCAGATGCTAGGCACACTGTATGGATTAGGATCTCTGCTCTGTGGGAACAGTGCCATTAATTCTTTGCAGATATAATATAGAACCTTTCTTCTTTTCGTCTTCGCTGAACTGGATCCCATCAAGATATCAAGAGGATCTTCAGCCGGGTAAAGGAGATCGTGAGCTCTTATACTTATGTGCACCGCTCACTGCTGAGGTCCACTTCAGATATCACAATCACACTCACATTTCTGCGCAAGATGAAAATTGACAACCCTGGCCCATATCCACATGACCAGGTCGCAACTACAAAAGGTAAAACAAAGCAGTACCACGGAGAGAATCTATGAATTGATTGAATTTGCTAAGTCAACAGAGGGATCAACACACAGGATGGCTTGTATCTCGACTCAGGTTTGTAACATACTTCGCCTGTGCTGTTAAATATTGGCACTGAATGTGTCATCAGACAGTGGCAACAGTTCCGTCCTCTGTAGAGATCTGCTCGCCGTTCATATGGTCCGCTCAGTCACCAGATCTACTATTATCAGCTACCACCCCAGTCCCACATCGGGAGGAACATCTGCCAAAAATTTATACTCTCGTGTTCATCTTGCAGGCCAGAGCGTATATTGGACGAATTTGTTTAAAGTTTCGCGCGATCCAACTTTTGTGCTTCTGACGATTCTGTGGCATGCTTTGTATGCGTGGGATGAGGCTCTCACTTGCCTCTACGAACATATCTCTGACCAAGTGAGTACTTCATCCCCGCATGTTTGGGCAAGCATCTGATGAAGCTGTAAAGGAGTCCGCCGTTATAAACACTAAGGACAACAAGCTTACACTAAGGACTCAAGGTGTCTTCCTCCACTGCTCCCTCTAAGATCTTAACTAATGGCTATTACTGGGACTAGAGCTCCATCGGATCCGCGCACATCTGCTTTATTATGCCTCTCTCCTGGACGATTTCAAGAAATCAGTCAAATTCGTGTTGGAGACTCCCAACCCGGCAATGGACGCCCTCGAACACGGAACAGAGGGTATGCTCACGAAAGAGGATTCAGCCGAGCGTCTCAAGACAGAGTGCAACAATTTGCTCTCAGAGATTGGTACGCTTTTTTCTCTTTTATGTCAGAATCGTACATAAAATGACTAATACTGTGGTAGACCGACTAGAGATGTCAAGAAGTAATCAAAGCAAGCGCTTAAAAAACATCATGAATCTGGTAGCCTTCGACTGCGATTTCATCCTGTATCGAGACGCTGACGGGACATGTACAGGCTTTCGCTACCGTCAACATTGATGATAGTAAAACTATGCAGGTGTTGACAAAAGCAGCTGCTCAGGATAGCGCGGCCATGAAACAGATTGCGTATGTGATATTCGGTGCATATACTAGCCGAGCTAAACTATGAACGGTAGATATTTGACTATGATATTGTGTGTTGAATACAAATCTGCCTATTTTATTCACGTGACTGACCACTAGGCACGTACTTCTAAGCTTGCCTTCGTCATTCATCGCAGTACGTCTATTACTCGAACATTGCAACGTACTTGCTGACTGACTATGTGCAGGGAATCTTTGGAATGAACATCACTATCATCAATCCTAGCAGTGTCGGCACGCTAGCACACTACTTCGCGGTGGCGGTCCCAATGAGTGAGTGCAAAGCGTGCGATAACGTCAGAAATGCATATCAATAACATACTACTACATCTGAAGCTCTGATGACAATCTGGGCGGTTGTTGCTTTCAACCCAAAGAAAGATTACGCCGGGGTGACTGAAGGGCAGCCTGAAGCAAGCTATTCCACCCGATTAGCGTGGCCCGTGAGGGCTTGGAAGAGCGTGTTCCTTTCTCGCACATCCAATGCACAGCGCGATTTGGAAGCGCAGGAAGACCCTCCCGCTTATTCTCACTCCGATCACTGATCTGTCTGGATTTCAGGTTAACAGCGAATTGTAAATAGGGATCAAAACCTTACACACTTTCTTATTTAAGCGCTCCACCAATGCACCTTGTTACTCCATCAGATAATGTTTTTCATGCTTAGGATTTATTCATTCTTGAGCATGGACCTCACGTCCGCACATGGGTGTCGCTCACTTTATGATAAATATGAATATTGTCGTGAGCTCCATCTTCGCTGCACAACCACCTCAAAAGATGTTGTAGCCTCCGATTCAATGTCTGTGCTTCCCTTGCGATCTACAGACTAACACCCAATTCATTTACAGTATGATTGAAAGATTCATTGAATTGATATATCAAGTTTCAAGTGCGGCTGGCAAGAAATAGATTTCCAGTTATTTTGCATGCAATGAGTCTTCTTTCAGAAAATCAACCTGCTTACCTCACCTAAACATTCCTTTCCATCTCATTCCACCTGTCGGATTTTCGTAGCTTCCAATAGAATTTCGGCGTGCGTCATATGCTCGTCACATGTCACAAACGCGTACGCGTCAATTAATTGTATCTCACCCACTGGCCCGGGGCTGATCCAACATATTTTGAGCTGTGCAAGTACTCCTTTGCTGTTCTGCAAGCAGTCCATATGATAATACAATGCCGGGGTATTAGGGAATAGTTATATTCAATTTTGAGTTTTGTCACGCTTGTGCTGTCACTCTTCATCTGAAAGACCACTACCACACCTGTAGACTTCCGGATACCCATTGACTCATTTTTTTTCATTATTAAATGACCAGAGATACAAAAAATAAAGTGTACTGTTGCCTGCAGAATTCTTATCTGCCTGAGCTGCCTGAGCCGCGTCCCGACTCCCCTAGATCTACTATACTGGCTAACCTCTCCGGGCTCCAGGCTTCCCTCCCGGATTATATGCAAAGTAAGTAAAAATGCATGTTTAGCGTCCACGAGTCTCGCGTCAAGCTTAACATTTATGTCTGAGCAGCAACATCTTTCCGAGGTGCCAGCGTCGGAGCTTCGGGACGTCAAAAGTCAGCCTGAGAGAGTAGCGTCGGGATGTTTAGCTCTTGACCATAACGTCCACAGCTCCGCGTCACTCTGCCCCGCCCAACCACAGGAATCAGGAATCAGTTTGCTGAGAACACGGAGAACGGGGAACGTGCCCGTTTCCAACGAGTTTTGTCGAAGGCATCCAGGAATTGACTTGCATCACCATGGATCGGCTCTGCGGTACGTTCACCGACCATCACACTGCCAACTGAGTCCAATACCTATTGCCACAGACGAAATCATCCAATTGATCTTCTACGAGCTCCATGACCCGACCTCGTTTACCCTAGTTTCAAAGCGCTTTCGTGAACTCTCACAGGATCCCTACGTTCGCGCACACTACTTTCTTACTCGGAATGGAAAACTGCATGCTATGTATTGGGCCTTGGGAAGAGGCAGAGTTTTGACGGACAGAGTAATAGACGTAAGTCCTTCCCATTTGACCATTCACATCATCTCCTGACTTCCCTTGTAACAATAACGCTACAGATTCTCTTGTGCAGCGGTGCGACCCTCTCTAGATACTTAATTCAAGTAGCAATCCATCACTACTTCCGCACCACATCCCATTCATTCATCAAGACCACTTGGGTTCGCACAGTCCCTTTCCCGGTCTTTACTTATTTTCTGAAGGTCTCCTCCGATTTGTACGGAGAGATTCCGCTTGCCAAAGGCGAGGACGACGGGAGTATATTTTCTAGCTTTTTAAAGGAGAGCCGGTTACCAGATGAGTTGAAGAGTGTTTCCTGGGAGAATGTCAGGGATGTTTTGCAGGATTATAAGGTGTGTCTGTCATGCCTGCCATTCCTGCCCAGTGACTGTGTTGTAACTCTCTTGCTAGTTCATCCCGTTCCACATCAAGGTTGGAGACTATGCAGCTGTCGTCCTTTGCATTATAAATTAACCTTCCTGTAGGACAACCTGATGGCGCAGTTCCCGCTAGCACTATCGATCGAACCCCGCCTGCTTCCTCTCGCAGTAGCCAATGGTTTCCACATGGATAGCAAGGTATGAGTAATTTATGCTTTCTTGTGCATATGGATATTAAATACGCACATAGTACCGTGATTTTGTCTTCCGCAAGATGTTCGAGAAGCCAGGTGCCCTTGTATCCACTGAAGGCCGGGTAGACACAATTGTGGCGAATGTGCGCGAACTCCGGAGACTTGATTCAAGGTGTTTCAGAATTTTGCAGATTTTCAAGTCGTGGTACTAAGTCGGATTGTGAAGCATGTTCCTCAGTCGGACAGTGGCGGGTGAAGTTTGCATGGAAGCCAAGATGAATGAACTCGCTTATGCTGCATTGAAAAAGTTGGATCAATCTGGAGATTTACTGTTCGAGCTGTCGTACGTTTCAACGCTTTGCTTTGCGGTGTCGATACTGGATGCTTTGAAATTATAGAACACTTGTCGAAGATTTAATCAAGGTCAGTGGATCCTTCAACTTGCATACATGTGGCCTTCTCAACAATAATTATATTCTAGCTTTTTCTTACAACCCGCTCAATAACAAGCCCTAGCACGATTGCTGTTCTGCGCACTCTCTATGCCGACTTTCCTTCTCAAGATCCCACTGTCCGCCTGGTCCTCCTTTTGACTGTCTTCCTAACGTCTTCGTCCTCGCACCATGAGCGCGTCTCCTCCGCATCACTCAAGACCCAACTCGAAGCCCTTGGACTGACTCCCTTGACCAAAAAGGATATATTCAACGTGATGCTCAATCCATTCATCGAAAAATTCAGTGGTATCGTGGAGTATGCCAAAGTCTACGTGGGATTACGTTCGAAAGAAGTGAAGGAGCTCCTGGAAGAGGTTGCAATCAAGTGTTTGGAGGTTAGTTGCAAAGGGAAGATGCTGAAGCGGCTAGTCGAGTCCTATCCCATGTTGAGGAACACCATTGCGACCCTTGTGGTCGAGAAGTATCAACTTGACTTAGATGATTTGCCGCGTCATGAAGACGATGATGCGTGCCGGGTTTACGAAGCGAGGCTTTGTCGTGACTATTGCTTTGCGAAGTCCAGGGGTGTCGAGATGAGTGTCGACGCGCAGGATGACGGTGGAGGTGACGATGTGGTTATGGGCAACGAAAATGGCGAGGGTTATGATGAGGATGAGGAGCAGGAGCAGGATGAGCAGGATGAGTTGTCAGACGGGGAAGAAGAGATTGATGCGGATGGACCAGAGCTCGTAAGCTATCTTGGGCTGTCTTCGGGAGTTTACTCAAGCATTTGGTGCCCAATAGGGTCAAATCGGACAAGATTCCCTGTCTACGATGATACATCGCGAAGAGATGTTGAACCGGTTCTCCAGACGTAGATCGTTCTACGGGTATAACTATACGGAGATAACGGGTAAAATGACCTATCCTGCAGGTACGATGCCTTCAAACCCTCATCTGATCGCCGCTCTGATAAGCACTGTAGATGCGCTGCAAGTCGGAAAATGGATAAAAGAACAATTTGGTCTTAGAAGCAATATTACTGCGGTGTTTATGACACACGCAGTCATCAATGATACTCTCGGGGTTCGTGACATTTCTGTCACTTTCTCAACATCCTTACCGACACTCTTTGATTTCCCAGGTTTACTTAACATATAATGACGTGGGATTAACTTCTCACGTACCCATTACCCTGCACCATTTCAAGATCCTCGCTCGCTTAGGACGACCGATCAACTGGACCATGTTGCACGAAATCGAAGCAGGCGCAGAATTCTTCTTCAGCGAAGACGACTATCTTAACAAACAGCCAAAACTCAAGATCAAGACAGAGGTTAAAACCGAAGTAGCTCAGTCTCCCGTCCCCTCCACTTCTAATAAGGCTAAACTGGACAAGGAGATAAGGAGGCCGAGACGGACAACTGCCGCAACTATCAAGTCGTATACAGTGCCAGATTCGGATGACGACGATATTGCAGAGGAGGCTGAGACAGCCTGGGCGATGCATGTGGATGCGAAGAAGAGGAAAGTTGAATCTAAATTACAACGGTGGATTAAGGAATTGTCCGTATTGCTCAAAGAGGAACAAAGGAAGGTTGGTCGCCATATTAAACAATTGGCTTTTTCAGTGTACTGATCTGACTCCCACCGATAGTATAAAGAAAAGAAGAAAAAGATGGAGAAAGCCGCACCGCCTGACACGAAAGTCCGCGTAGCGAAGGTTAGTCCATTGAGGTTATCAGCCGCATGTTTATTCACACATAAACCTGCCAGAGCGAGTTTTTCAAGACGCTAGCATCAAATCTGCGGCACTTGCGTAAGGTTGACCTAGACCAGCGCAGAGCCCTGTACGGCCCAGACGTGGCAGATGTAGACTTCAGCTCGGAGGACGACGATGAATATCAAATCAGAAATACTCGGAGCAACAAAAGGCGAAGGATTGAGAATTAGCATTCGGATAGCTGAAAGGACCTTGCCACGCATTTCACAGATTTGGCCTCGCTCTTTATCACATTGCATCACATCATCAGTTTCATTATCATCATTTCGTATCGATCCGTCTCATATTTCATATCGATCCGTCTCATATTTCATATGTATGCATTCACCATCATGTTATTGTACGGCCAGCGAGCTGCATAATTCGGAGTGTCCTGTGCGCAATAGGGACTTATTCACCTTCGTCCGCGTGCAGCTCATGATATCGCTTTGGAACTTCGTAGTTGTTGAAATTGTACGTCGTAGTCGTAATAGGCGCATATAAGTTGGGTACGTTCTCTTACAGTTTTAGAAGGTGGAGGGTGGGCCGGGGGCCCAGGACAGATGATTTCGTGGGTTGACGCATGAGGACATCCGACAAAGCTATCAACTATGCCATCTAGCTGGTTGCCGAAGTAGACAAAGAAATGTAATTGGCAAAGAAGTGTGGAGGTCGGGCGAGTGCTGTTCTGTGCTGTTCCAGTATGGAGTCTACGGAAGTAGATCGCGTTGTTTCCGCTCTTGCACTGGCTTGCAGACCCTAGGTGTGCCATAGTTAGTTAAATAGGACTCAGAGAGCTTTGGAAAAAGGGAATCTGCCAGTGCCATCAACTTTGTCAGTTGAAGTCACGGCATAGTCTCCCGTAGGCAGCCGTAATAGCAGAGAAGATAGTCGTTCTCACTAGTCACGGCAGTGCTTGAGATACATCTTACACCACGTGGCCGTCTGCTCAGTACCACAACTCAGTCAGTAACTGCGGCCTAGAGATGGAGGGATTGTTCTTCAATGTACAGTTCTAACCATATTCGACTGGTTCTTCAAAGGCTCAACTTACCTAAAAGTATGTTTTCAGGTCGACAGCGGGTTTCTGGAGGGCATAGTTCGAGGTTACAAGGCAGGCATCCTGACCCAAAGTCAGTATGCCAGTCTGGGACAGTGTGAAACGCTTGAAGGTGAGCTACCAATAGAATATATAATTATAGGGCCACTAATTCTGGCGGCTGTAAATCGTAGACTTTCGAACGCAGCTTTCAGCGAGCGACTATGGCAACTTCCTCGCGAATGAACCTTCGCCTCTTTCAACCTCGACAATCGCCGACAAGGCAACCAAAGTCCTTGTGGACCAATTTAATTACTTGCGAAGTAATTCGGTGCAGCCACTGAGCAAGTTCTTTGACTACATCACGTACGTCTCGTGAGGTATTCGAGCATACTGCAATTCTGACGTTTTCGACTAGCTACGCATATATGATTGACAATGTCATCCTCCTAATTACTGGTACATTGCATGAGCGAGATACGCACGAGCTCTTGCAGCGATGCCATCCACTGGGAGTCTTCGACACGATGCCGGCACTTTGCGTGGCCACGAATGTTGAGGAGCTATATCAAAGCGTACTTGTTGAAACAGCATTAGGTACGCGTCCTTCTCTATTGATATACGGCTCCACTGGCTAACCATGTTTTGTATATCCTCCTTAGCTCCATATTTCCGAGACTGCCTATCGGCCTCGGACCTTGACGACCTAAACATCGAAATTGTTCGCAACACAGTTTATAAAGCCTATCTTGAAGACTTCTATCACTTCTGCACCTCTCTCGGCTCTCCCACGTCGGATGTGATGCATCGTATCTTATCCTTTGAAGCCGACCGTCGTACAATCAACATAACCATCAACTCCTTCGGCACCGAACTCACCAAAGAGCAACGTGCAAAGCTGTTCCCCACCATCGGCCGCCTTTTCCCCGAGGGCAACAACCAACTCGCCAAGTCGGATGACATAGACCAGGTCCGTCAGGTCTGCGAGAACATCTCCGAATACCGCTCTTTCTTCGACAACACATCTTCACAGCTTGGCGGTGGCAATGAGTCAAGCGCAGCATCGGAGCTTGAAGACCACTTCTTTACTACAGAGGTACATCTGAACAAGCAGGCTTTCATGCAGCAGTTCCAGTATGGAGTGTTCTACAGTTACATGAAGTTGAAAGAGCAGGAGATCAGGAATCTGACGTGGATTGCTGAGTGTATTGCGCAGGATGCACGGGATAGGATGCAGGATTTCATACCTATTTTTTGACGCTAGCCTTAAGGTTGCCTACATAATACATGTGTTTGCTCGTGAGTCGTGTACGATATATAATGAACTTCAGGTGTATTTAGGCGCCCTACGGAAATATCTCGCTCCCGCAACGCTCGACATTTAGCTTCCTGAAACGCAAACCATGACTGTGGTACCCGGTATCTCAACGGCCAATGGCCATGCGCTGTAAACACATGCCCGGGCCCTGCATATGAGTAAGTATATAAAAGCTCAAACTCCTGGTAGCCATGAATCCGATGCAACTTATTGTCGAACCACTTGTCTTCGATGGTCCTGCGACGGAGAATAGGCCAGGACTCAAACTCACCGTCAAACGCTACACCAGCCCAGCAAGCGACGACGAAGGTTTGACGCTTTTGTTCGCGCATTGTATTGCAGCTCGTGAGTTTCTTTGGCAGACAAAAGTACGCTCAAGGCTGACTTGAGGTTTCCAACAGATAAAGAACTCTGGGAGCCGTTCATCGAACGCCTCTTCCAGCTTCAGCAGTCGAAGGGCAAACAATACCGTATACACGAAGCATACTCGTTCGACCGGCAAAATCACGGTACGGCTGCTGTTCTCAACGAAGAAGCTCTGAGATCCCACCCAGGGGATGTCTGTTAGTTCCATTTCTCATAACCAGGCATTCCTGAGATTCATCCAACTTCTCCAGCTGGTTATGAATGGGCGTCTGCTATCGCGGAGTTCGTCAAGGCCTATCATCTCCATGGTCGCCGCACGGTTGCCATTGGACACTCTGCCGGAGCAAGTACTCTGTGAATGAATTTCGTTACGTCAATATACACTTTCTGACTTGACTTATCATCAGAATGTGTACGTCGGTACATCTTCCACAGGAACCTCCACCATATATCCAAATAGTGCTCGTCGAACCTACCATCATGCCTAGATACATCGAAGATGAGCATGGGGAGGATCATCAATTCGGTAGACAGATGGCCGTACAAATAACGGAAAAGCGACGAGATACTTGGGACGATAAAGACAGTGCTCTGACATGGTTAGCAAAGAGACCACCTTGGGACTCTTGGGATCGGCGGGTGCTCAGGTTGCATGTTGTAGGTTCTAAAATCAATTCTATGATAGATGACCATATTCTAACTGGGAGATTATAGGAACATGGCCTTCGCCCGATCTCCACATCTCAAGGCAATTCTGTGACTTTGATGTGTAACAAATGGCAAGAGGCTCGGGGTTACGAAAATATCGAAATTCACATGTTTTCTGCGGAGTTATTCAAGACCGTGTGTAAGAGAACGCCGATACATATTATCTGGGGAGCAGACAATATTTTTAAGTATGTCATTCGGACAGTACTACGTTTGTCGGAGATTAACATTCACTACGTTGATAGTCCTCAGTATATCAAGGATGCTCTGAGTGATGTTTCGCAAGGTCGCAGAGCGGCCTCCGTAACGACAGTCGAGGGCGCTGGGCACATGGCAAGTCCTCGACTCTATTCCCATTTATACAACTTGTTGACACCGCTATTTGTTTGGCCCAGATCGTCCAAGAACAACCTGACGCATTGGCACAGGTAATCAGTGGTGTTCTCAATACGATTCAGCCAATTCCATCAAAACTGTAGCGTTCAGTAGGCGTCAGAGTATGTAACATATTATGATATACAGACAAATTGAAAATATACGAAAGCTGAACTGTGGGCATTGCGCGAATCGCCCTGGAAACCGAATCACTCAAGACCTCATCTGACCCTCAAATGCCAGTGGTCTTCGAGTTCTAGCATCAATGATCTTAGCTTGCAACACATTCTCTTTACACGTCCTCTCACCATACCCCACACAGAGTTCATTGGAAGTTCTGCGCTTTTCCATACCATTAGTTTGTGTCGGTCTGGCGCGTCAGACCAATGCTTTCAAACTTTTTACTGAGAAAATTTAAGATATGGTTCGCGGAAATGTTCTGCCAACAGATGGGCCCGCAGTCGCCACTTAACTCGGCTCTGCTACCTCTGGTTATGCATACCGGTCTCTACGTTAGTGCTTGTAACGGCCTCGAGTTACAGTCTGCATGCTGTTTGTGTTTTCATTTTCCTTTCGCTTGTGCATGACGACAGCATGGATGCGGGCAACGCTTCAAATGTCATTCCGTGGCGCCAGCGACTGCGTTAGCGGAACCTTTGATGGACTTCAGGATAGACAGGCGCCCACAGTTCTGCCTGTTCACCAAACTAGTGTGGTACAAACTGTAACAAAGCAATACACCAGACAAGGATTGATAGATTCACTCAGCTGAACCCACCACGGTAACTGAAGCCATGGCCTCACCATTCCCGCCATGTTCTTTAGCCTCCACAGCTGCTTGAGTCTCTGACGGAGCAGCTATAGGAACTTCCTGTGCCTGTTCTATCGAAGGCCCGCCGTTCACAGCCAGGACCTGCTTTGTCGCTTGACTGGCCTCGAGCTCCCTCTTCCTCTTTTCTCCTCTCTCGTCAAAGTTCTCCTTCCAGGGGCCCGCAGAACTATACTTGCAACCCCCCTTACATTTACACGCTCCTCCGAGACTAGCTGGCAGATTCTCCTTGTCTACTAACCGTAGTAAAACCTCTTGATAATCCGATCCCAGAATATCAACCTTGTCGGCCGTTTCTTTCGAGAGCCAGGGTTTGATTATGCTCCAAATGAAAGTAAAAGACATAGGGGCATTTACAATTGCCAACTGTCCCATGCTAGAGGGAGGATAAAGGGATTAAAAGATACCACAGAGGGAAAGAACTCAAATTACGTTTCTGGAAAGTAATCTTGTGACACCTGGAAAGAGTTTCGTGTAAGCGCCTTCACTTGCCAGAATTGATGTAGACTGTCTCGTTGTGCGTCATGGTCAGCGAAGAAATTAAACAGCAAGAAGTTTGATACGTACCTGAATCCTTTCAAATCTACGATGACAAACGCCTGGTCGATCGTCCGCCCTGCCGCTTTGCTGGAGGCGGGTAGTACTTCGCGCGTGAGCGATTCGGCGCTAACTAAGAAGGTTTGCCAATGTCTTTCCGGTGAAATGTGCTTGTAGAGCTCGGGCAGATTCAAGCCACCAAAAGAATTTATATTTAACGGCCTGCCATTCTGTTAGGGATATTTCAATGCTTAGACGGGTACGTATCCCTTGTCGCCCCACCTTGTCTGTCTGGAAAGGAGGAATGTCAATTTTGAGCTCAAGATATTGTATGGGACAAAACAAATACTTTATGGAACCATATAGGCCAGCTCTTGAAGACCTCGTTGCGCTCAGGGTACTGTATACATGGCTGTTATCAAGGCAATATCTTTGCTCCAAACATCATAACTGACATCGAAAGGGTCTAGTGTGCGATATAACTCATCTATGCCAATACCTTCTACCGTTTTCCGCCACTCTTGACAGTCGGCAAACATTTTCTTGGCATCTTTCAAATTAAACTTGCGAGCTCGTAGGAATCGACTATATTTCAATAAACGGGGGTGACCTTCCATCATCATTACATGAGGGCTGACATACAGAAGAGTGCTGTCATCTGTTCCAATCGTGTCTCCATCATGCAAGATGTTTTCCTTGGTAAGAATATTCCGGAATTGTGTCAAGATTTCATGCTGGTCGTGATTATCCAAGGACATAAAGGTAGGTGAAACTAGTAATAAAGCTCTAAGTGATGGTGGTGGGAGGCCAAGAGACTCGACTCCATGATGGCAGTGAGAGCTTATTACGAAGCCGCTTGCAAGCAGACGCCGTGGAACGGCTCTTTCCGCCAAGTACTTACATAAGTTCAAGCAAGAATAACATTATAAGTAATAAGCTGTAATCGCAGGTACCATTCAACCAACTGCACCTATGATTTATTTACCTTTCCATCTCCCGCTTGGAACTGTGGATGAGGCAGGGTTAAAGACATTCTGGATTTATGTAAATACGGTGCCAAGACTTTCTTCATCAGACCTCAGTCATCACAGGTTATGGCAAAATATTTGTTATAAGATAATTATCACACCTCTTAGCCTGGCTGAGGACAGGTGATATTTATGTGATATCTGACCCATAACCTTATAAGAGGCCGTAAATAAGGCTTGATAACTTCTCATAATGTGTGAGTATTCATCATCAGTGTTTATACAAAAATCTTTTCGGCACTTGTACATAGTCTCCCGTAGGCAGCCGTAATAGCAGAGAAGATAGTCGTTCTCACTATTAGACGCGCCCTTGAAACCGTACCTCGACATTTCGTTCAACCGCACGTGGAAATCGCATGGAAACCGCGTGGCCAGTGATCACATGCTCCCATCAAATAATGAGCATTTGATTTTGATTTCGTTCTTCTACCCTCCTGGAGCATATTAGGACCCACAAATACTACAATACCACATATATCAAATTTATTAACGCTTCAAATTTTATAGCTTTCTATATAGGGGACTACAGTGACCTCATTTGCCTGTATTGGATACTGATAAGCCTACCTCTGTGAGTAGGTTCTCCCGAGACATGTATTTAACACGGAGACTATCAGGAGGGCGATTTATATGTTTTCTACTCCGTACATTAAAATTACCGGCCATCTGTCAGCCATCTGCTTGACAACTCAACTAGATAATTTGTCACAAAGTCTGATAGTTGTAGCAGTAAATGCTACGGGCATCTCTCCTAATCTGCTTCTTCCACCTCTTAGATAGCATATT
>KN832975.1:871683-883590 GCA_000827315.1 Piloderma croceum F 1598
TCTCCTAATCTGCTTCTTCCACCTCTTAGATAGCATATTCTGCATATTCTGCATATATGAGCTATGGACTATGAGATGTTTTAAACTGAGGGCCTCATCAGCAAAACCTGTTTTAGGCCCATAGAAATCCGCGATCCCATAGAATAGCCATAGAAGTCATAGAGGCCATAGAGGCCATAGGATGTCACAGCACTAGACAGAATGCACGGGCTGCTATAGAGATACCATCACTCACTCTATAGATCTGTATAGATCTGTATATTATGGCTGCAGATCTGTCTAACAATCATAGAATGCAGTACGAAACTGTACGACACATGCCAAGTCTACTTGTCTTGCCCTAAAGCTGACACACATAGGCATGTCACACGATTGCCAGCTCATCAGTGCTTCCTCCACGACCACCCCGAACCACATCGCTTCAACCTCGCCAACCATGCCTAAGTCACCGATAGCGCAACGATATTGTCTGCCACAATTCTACCAGAATAGTACGTCCTCCGCCACATCTATTTCTTCAGGACTATGAAGTCGAAACAACAGCTAATATGTCACACACGACGACAACACTAATGACCATGATGAAATATATGATGAATGCGAGTATATCTAGGGTCTTGAGGGGCTGGTATGCAGAGACAGACGGGTGCGTGATTTAATACCTTCTACATACTCAATACAGCTAATTTCTATGGTCATTGCCACGTCATCCATATCTCATGGCCAGCCAGCTTTGAGGTAAGAGGAATGGTGCTGGCATCGACATCGGTCCACCGCTGTTGACTAAACCACAAGCGACGGAGTTGTCCAAGCTTGTGTCCAGGATGGCTCGCACAACCGGCACCCCTCCAAAATCCACTCCGCCTTCCAGTTGATACCATTCAACCCGGCGAGTGCCTGCGCTTCCCCACCAGTGATACCCGAGTATTGCTAGTCGAGTTGGTGTTAGCTGCATCATTTATTTTGCCGTAGACGCCAATCGGCTCAACCGACGAGAGAATCAAGGTCCTCTCATGACTCTCACCGGGCCTAGATCGCCATCACAGCAAAATATATACACCTTCACGCAGTCTACTGAATGACGGCTTTAATTTTACATATATATATATTTGTATCGTTCTCCATTCCTGTCATAACTCGGACTACTCAATAAATTATATTTTGCCAATCCACGCAACGAGTCTGATTACCAATAACATATAATACCAGGGGCCCCGGATATGCTATCTCTATATGAACTGAGCCAATCTATGGCGTTCTGTGGACATCTGTGCAGACGCTAGGCCATTCTATGGAGATCTATACAGAATCCATGCCAATCTAGCTATGTCTATAAACAACAAATGTCACTATAGTCTTCTATGGCTCTATGGCCTCTACACAGTTCTGCACAGTTTGTCAGAGATAGAACAGGTTTTGCTGATGCTGCCTAAGGGTTGCATAATATAAATACACATCTAAGGCTAGATACTGAGTTTCCCCCTTCCGGATCACAAGTTCTTCCTCCGTATATGGCTGACAGGTAAATTGGTATGTTTGGGTACATCTTTTTGTTTGTTCCGACCTGACAAACGCCATACAAAGACGCGTCTATGAGAGACGCGAGCGCGAAAATGAACCACACGTGATACGACTGCTGCCGAATTCCCGAGGTACGGTGTCAATGGCGCCACTAAAAACAGACTAACTTGTACAAGCTTGTGCAACGTTGTACAATAGTAATAACAGAGGCCGTCGATTCGATTCGAGTGAAAGGCTACTACACATATTTGTAGTGTCGTCCTCATCCCGTCAAAAAGATAAACGACTATCTTCATTCTATTGGGCTGACTACGGGAGACTATCAAAAAGACACAGAATTTATGGTCTGACTGTGGGAGACTAGCGTACTACTAACTTATGACGGACGCGTCCATCACGCTCGGATCTATGGACCGTCGGCGATCACGAACATCATCATCCCCCAACTTCATCGTGCCAGTACTCATCGCGACAATTCAAGTGACTTCTACGCAGAATCGAAGACAAGCTTATACACTGGCAAGAGATCGCTCCGATCGAAATTGTAACTACTTGTGAAGTATTGCTTCGGGAATCGGCAGGCTACAAGTAAACGTCGATTCAGCGTTCTTGCTGCACACATATCACTGACAGGTGGCGAGCTTGGATGTGAACTCCGTTATCATCCATCGACCTTGCTGTGATGGAAAGTAAGGCCCGATTCATCATCCGGCCGAACCCGTCAATATGATCAATATTCAGCCTTGCCACAAGGAACCTGTTTGAACTGCCTCAGTGTGTCACGTACGTGGCTTACCTGGCTGTCTATACTTGCCAACCAGCCGGAAAATTGACCGTGGCACGGATAAAGAAACGAAATAACACGAGCTACATCCCATCATACAACGAGGCCTCGCTCCGAAGCGCTGTAGTTGTACTACGACCATACTTCACATGACCAGAGCTTGCTTCGCCGATTCGTTTCCTCACGAATGCAGACGGGACTTCCTTTAAGTAAGTTGCTTCTCTCAACGGGGGGTTTCGCGACGATGGACCCAGTTGAACGAAGATGGTTGCAAGAAAATATCGAGGTTGAGCTATTTAGTCACGGTGGTATACTCGGTCAGTCATTCTCCTGAATGTTATGGCATCTGAATTTTTAACACCTGCTCAGAAAAGCTACCTACTCGCCATGATCTACTCATCTTCGCGCTCTTATCTGGGCTCGCGGATGTAATTGATCCGGTTATTGTAATATTCCCTGACTGTTCCATCTGTGCTTTCGTGCTCTCTCCAAGTGCGGGAATTGTAACTGACAAAACCGCTTTGTCCTGAATTAGTTCGTTCTGCGCGCCAATCCCATATTGCCCATGCCTTCTGTCAAATGTACCACCAGATGAGCTGTTGTATTTCCCAGCTCCAGAGCCGCCTGTTCTACGGCGTTGCGAATTTCCTCTATTGTCATCCCATCCATAGCTATCTCTCCTCCCATTCTCTCCCGAACCTTATCCATCACCCTTTTCACTTCTAAGTTACACAATCCCGTCCATTCTGCGACCAGAATCCCATTGAACATGGACTTCACCCTCCTTCTGGCTTCATGGACAGATGCAAGCCGTGTATATTCTTTCATCAGAGCGTCATACTCAGCCTCCTTGTTGAAATAGATCAATGCTTCGGCTACCACAGTTTCTGGTGTCCAATTTGGCTCAGACTCGTCGCGCTGTTGTTCCTGCGCCCAGGCTTGGAAGCGGATATACATCTCCCTCTTCTCTCTCTCTTTTCTTTTTGACCGATTTTGTGCATCTTCAAGTCTCCGCGTGCAGAAAAATCGTGAACTCGCCGCCCATTTGAAAGCAGCTTCTTGAGTTACGAACCCTTTTTTCCAAGTGTCCATGGACAAATCAAAGAACGCGAGGATAGAGGAGAAGGAGGAGGATAGATGAAAAGGGGGATTTCCTGAATTCGAAAGTATCTATAATCCAGTCAGCCATGCGAACAATTTTTGTGACATGAAAACAACCTTGAGCCCCTTTGTACCGAGCGAGAAGCCGCAGTTCCGGGCAATTAAACCAAGGATCATGCCCAAGTCTCCGAACGCATGAAAGAAGACAATCCTATCCCATTCATCTTCATCTGCACACACATGAACGTCGACCTGACAATATATCTCCTGTTGAGGGACGTTTTCATCCAGACTGCCACCATGTTCGATCCACTCCTTTGTAATTGGAATCGCGAAGTTCGAGGTCCGATTTGCTTCGAGAGGGACTACAAATGTTGCTCCTAAAGCTTGCATAATGTCCTCATGGGTTGGTTCTCTGGCGTCATCAGGACAAGTACTGATGGACTTCGGACCTTCGACAACAAAATCAAGATCCCTGCATTCTAAGTATCAATGGGCGAATCTCAGAGGATGGTATGTATATTTCTCACCCATGATCAGCCTTCTCAGGCGCCTCGGATGGCACGGCGATATGCTTGTAAAACGGCTGGAGACGAGGAAGTAATCGATGTTTGAGCGAGTTGTACAAAAGTGGCGAAAGACGGGGCAATTTGGCGCTGGGAGGCAGGTTTGGGAATGCATTACCTCCCATATTGGCAAATACCGTTTATTGTGGGGGTGGGAGCTCGGAGAAGGTGTAAACTCGTTGTATGACTTATAGCTGTCCGAGGAGTCATATTACCATCGAGTTAAGCTTTATGGGTAGTGGCAGTGCATTTTCTGGCGCCTATCTTAAGGCGCCTATTTCTTCTGCAAAATCATATTCGAACCATCATACATCATCCGCGACACAATAGCTTAAATTGACATAGAATAACGCTATGTGAGTATGCCATGCTGCTAGATTTTACATATTCGGTGGCAGTGAAAGACGTGATTCGATCAAAAACCAGAAGTCCCGGTGCTGTAAGTAATAAGTATCAACAGTTGCATGGAATTTTCTCTAAAATAATACAGTAAAGATGCTGGAAGTATTATGTGCAGATGTTATATGGAGAAGAGCGGGTCCGTTTTCACTTTGAGTCAATATATTATCGTCCTAGCGGCAGGAGGTTTTGAAACCGAAGTGCCAAACATCTCGTACCTCGCCGAGAAATGATCGAGCGAATCTTCTACACTATATTGCCATTCAGTTATCGCAGATTTTTTAAATAGGCCTTAGTACGGAATGCCTCGCACCACTGGAGAGGGCTCCACTTGCGGGTTGGTGCCCAACTCACCGGGCCCGGGAGATTCAAATTTACTACAATTAGAGAGATGTAACATAGTATATTTCCTTGGGACGAGCGCTGAAAGCAATGCTGACTTGTGATTGTCAAAAACATTGATCATATTGAGCGGCAATATTTGTTGTATGGATTAAAAAGTCGAACAAACATCGACAGGAAAGGAAATGTTGATATATACGTCATAATCCCGACGCGCTGGCGGAACTCCCATCCGCCATGGTATGATCTGTGGCCGCTACCACTACTTGCTCCCAGCATATAACCAGTTAAATACCCCAAGTATTCTGAGCTATGTTGGCAGATGTTGTTAGAGAAGCAGCGAGGTTGGATCGAATACATGGAGAGGATGGGCATACCGAACCAGTCAAAGACGCGGCATCTGATTCTCCAGTGAAGAATACAGAACCCCAGACTCCAACCTCTCACACGTCTCCGCAGAGGCGTAGAAGTTCTTTGTCCGACACTCCTGCTCTCAGAACAGGTCCGCCACGGTCCATATCTTATAATTATTCTCTTCCGCAGTCCCCGGAATCCAGACAAACCTCCCATTACGCGAATGGCGACATTCCCGAAGTTGTACCAGAGGCCGAGGATACCGAGTTTCCATTTTTCTCACCAGGAGACAAGGATTTCCGAGGCGCCCTTGAGTTTGGTACCCCGGAACAAAAGGAGCGCGAAAGGGAAGCCGCAGAAAAGAAAGGGAAAGAGCGGGAGAGCAGATTAATGGATTCCAATTGGAATCCTATAAAATGGTTCCATGAGTCTCCGAGGGAGGAAAAGTCCGGGTTTGACATTGGAGAGAGGAAGGATGGGGCTCGGACGGCTAGCCACGAGGACATTCAAAACCAAACTATGGACGAAGAGATTCCCTCGGAACAGGCCGCAGAAAAACCTGAAAGAGTTGTGCAACGCTCTTATTCACTTCCCCATAGAAGACCCGACAAGACAGTGCGTGGAACGGCCAAGTGGGGCAGATTGCGGTCACTGCTTCCGATTGTCACGAACCAAGGGAAAAGTCTACCCGGTGGCCAAGCTACCATCACTCCTCAAAATGTCAACATTACGGACGAGCTCATGGTTGGCGGCCTCTCAACCATGATGTTGCGGCTCTGGTTTGAACGCGACGAGAAGGACCGTCGGCGTATCCCCATTCTGTTCCACCGCCTTCGAATTCGAATCAGCGATAGTCTGCATCCAATGCATGGCCACAAGTCTGTTTTCCGCATCGAATGCGAGTATGCCAACGGGGCGGCGCGATGGGTGATATACCGCCAATTACGGGATTTTATCTCATTACACACGCATTACACTTTCTCTAATGCTTACAATCGCAATATTGATGCTATGCCGGAGTTTCCTCGCACAAGTTGATATTCTATCATAATTATACTGGCATACATAAACTGACGACGTGTATTTAGGTCTTCCGTACTTCAAATTCTTGAAAAGGGAGAGCCAGGAAAACAGGGATGGCGAGGTTGGGCAAGCGGACTTTGCCCGTATGCAACGGGAAGTGTTGGAGAATTATTTAATAAATCTGATTCGAGCCGTGGTGGGTTTCGTCTATCATAGCATATGTATCTATTGCTAAACTTCTGTGCGTAGATGTTCCACCCTACCGCTAATCGGCTAGCGGGCTTCCTTGAAGTCAGTGCACTCTCCATATCCCTTGCCCCCACTGGTGGCTCCCAGGCAAAGGCGGGGTACTTGCGTATTGATGCAGCAGGAAACAAGGGCGGCGGATTCGGACGTAAATCTGCTGGTTGGGTAGAGAAGAAAGAGCATAGGTGGTGTGCAGTCAGGGAAAGCTATCTAGTTGTCATGGAGCAACCTGGAGAGGTACGTGTCAATTTTTTAGTGCCAAATCTCCGCTAATGTTCGACAAATAGCTCACGGTTTGGGATGTTTTCCTGATTGACTCTGACTTCAAAATCGAGCGTCCGACGCGATACTACCGACAAGGATTAAATCTCTTGCATTCAACTTCGGACGAGAAGGACAGCGTCGTTGTGCGAGGCAACAAGAAAGTGCAAATTGAATACGAGCATCAAAGTGGTCTCGCCTCGGCTATGGGAACCATCACAAGTCGAATGTCAAAAGTTCTCCACATAGGACATCACAATCGCCACCAGTCTACTAATGGCGAAGCTGGTCCCTCTCGTTCTCGTGCTGAGTCTGTCTCTTCTGGCAGTTCTACTTCTTCATTAGAGCCCTCCGGGGCACCAACGCCTATGCTTGATCCCTCTACTAACACCAATCCTCTCGAGCTGCCAGACGAGATGAATGAACGCCGCACACGTGCAGGCGAAGACGACCAGAAAAAGAAAAAGAAGCGTACGGGTGACGTGTCTAAACACACTTTTTATATCGAAAATTCGCAGATGCGTCTCAAGTTATTCGCGCGCAATGAGGTAAGTATTACAATCTGACCGAGAATTCAAGTCTGATTAGAGTTTTTTTTAGCGTCAAATGTTGCAATGGATCACGGCGCTGGAGAAGGTTGCTGCAAGCTCGCCCTACGCGGGTAGCAACAGGTTCGATAGTTTCTCACCAACTCGGATGAACGTAGCCGCACAATGGCTTGTCGATGGCGTAAATGTTTCATACTATTTTCGAGATTATGACTTGGCTAACTTCGTGCAGCGTGATTATTTCTGGAATTTGTCCCGTGCAATTCTCCTAGCACGGGAAACCATCTATATCCACGATTGGTGGTTGTCGCCGGGTAGGGTACAAGCTTTGAACTCGTTTCATCCGCTAACCCCGACACAGAGCTCCAACTACGACGACCTAACAAGGACAAGTATCGCATTGACAAGTTACTCGAAAGAAAGGCAAAGGAAGGCGTCAAAATTCACATCATAGTATACCAGGAAGTATCCAACAAAACCACTCCAGTGGACAGCAAGTGAGTATTGTGTGACATATCGCAATGCGTCACTTGCTGAGGTTGTTCTCCATAGCTATACGAAACAACGATTGACAGCTTTGCACGAGAACATCATGGTGCAGCGTTCTCCCTCGCACTTCCAAACAGGCACTTTCTACTGGGCCCACGTCAGTCTCCACCAGTAGTACTGTATGTTACGTACTAATCTTGTTTATCATCACACAGCACGAGAAATTGTGTGTCATCGATCAAGTGAGTTTTCATGCCTAGCATTGATCCCAGTTTTGGCAGATAAGTTATGTCGTCCAGACTATCGCATTCATGGGCGGCCTTGATTTGTGTTTCGGGAGGTGAGTTTATGCAGCTACAGCAAAGTGGGCTCAAATGTGATTTTTGGTAGATGGGATACACCACAACACATCATCATCGATGACACCGAAGTTGGCCCTGAAACCTCTGAGATCTGGCCTGGTATGCTTCACGTTGATCCTGCTGGTAAGATCCTAGTTGACGGCTGATAATTCAGGCAAGGACTACAGTAATCCTCGGGTACTTGACTTCCATACCTTGAACAAGCCGGAAGAGGATATGTATGACCGAACAAAGATTCCGAGAATGCCTTGGTTCGTGCTTGCGTTGAGCTAGATGTCGCTTTGTTCACAATTTGCGTCCAGGCACGATGTGGGTATGCAAGTAGTCGGACAGCCTGCGCGTGATTTGTGTCGCCACTTCGTGCAAAGGTGGGTTACGCTTTGGTGTTAGTTGCATGGCCTTCTTATCCTTCCCTTCTCATTTAGGTGGAATTATCTGTTGCGCATTAAGGTCTGTTTTTTACTCTTCTATTCTAATGGTTTGCTGATAGTAATTCTAGAATCACACTCGGGTTATGCCATTCCTCCTACCACCACCAGAGTTCAGACCCGGAGAACTGGCTGCAATGGGTCTCACGGGTACATGTGAGATGCAGATATGTCGTTCTGCGGGACCTTGGTCGATGGGCACACCAAGCAGGATTGAGCACTCTATCCAGAATGCCTATCTAAAAGGTATTTGGATGATAATATTGCCTTCCTATCCGGAATGTTGACAATTTTGCAGCTATCCAATTGTCAGAGCACTTTGTGTACATCGAAAATCAGTTCTTCATCACATTGTCTGTCTTTTCTTTTTGGATTGGTTTTCGGGATTGACATCGTCTGGCAGCACTACGGTCAATGACGTCAAGATCGAGAATAGGATCGGCGACGCTTTAGTTCACCGCATAATTCGGGCACATCGTGAAGGTACCCCGTGGAAGTGCTGTATCGTTATCCCACTGTTGCCAGGCTTCCCTTTCCCGGTTGAGGTCGGCGATGCCAGTGCTGTAAATCTTTCTGACATTGTAGCTATTGCAATGATCTAATAACGATTTCATAGCTTCGTATCATATTGGAATGTCAAAATCGCACCATAGGGCGTGGTCCAAATTCTATATTTTCCAGGATCAGGAAAGAGGGTATTGATGTACGATCTTTATACCCTTGTCCCAATTTTTATTCTTGACACCGATATTTCGTTCACAGCCGGATGATTACATTTCGTTCTTCTCACTGAGAAATTGGGCAAAGATGCGAGGAGATGTCCTGACAACGGAGATGGTAAACTGTATCTTGACCGTAATGGTCGGTTTAAGCTAACAGATGCCCCAGGTGTACATTCATGGCAAAATTTGCATCGTTGACGACCGACTGGCCATCATTGGAAGCGCGAATATCAACGAGCGATCTCAGCGAGGTGACAGAGACTCAGAACTAGCTGCTGTCATTCGAGATACTGATATGATCGACGGGTAAGCTGGAAGTCTCCGTAATTTGAAAGATAGCCTTTGACTTTGATCTAGTTTAATGGCTGGCAAGCCATTCAAAGTTGGCCGCTTTGCGCACACACTTCGTATGCGCCTCATGCGTGAGCACGTCGGAGTAGACGTCGATGCCATGTCCGAAGCCGATCTCATGGCTTCTGAGCCAGTCAAACCTGATTACGAGCAAATGGAATGGGATCCTGATGCTGAGCAGCAACACGGTCAGGAGTCCGGAGTGACCCGAGTCAAGAAGTCCCAGCAACGGACGCCTGTAAGCGCCGTACTTCATGATGTTGCAGACGGCTTGGAACAAGGTTTGTAGTCGTCAATACTCAGATGGGGCACAGTCTGATTTTTTCATTCAAGCTATTCATGGGACCGGAGAAGCTGGCTCCGGAGGCGCAGCTAAAGCACTTCACAAGGTGGGACTCAAATCAAGGGGGCTTGATGCGATGGCTGGAGATGAAGCACTGGAAGAGGAGCGCATGACCTACACTCGCGACGGCCAAAAAGTACCCGGATTTGCGGATGCAGTGGTGCCCACTTTGGAAGAAAAGGCTGTCCAGGAACATATCGCACCCAAGCCACAACAAGCCAACGGAAGTCCCGTTAGAGACAAACAGCAGCATGCAGAGAGTTCTCCTGAACAGGCACGCACTGAGGATGGCGAACTCTACGGCGCGCCCGCGGATGCTTCAAAATCTCCTCAGTACGACGATGAGCCTCCCCACGAGAGATCGGGTGTTGTGGATGCCAGCGATCAGGAGCAAGCTGCCGTTGAAGCCCGCGCCAATTTGCGAAAAAATCTCACCGGAAAATCAAATGGAAAAGCTTGGACTTTGCCTACTCCAACACCTAAAGTCGATCCGCAAGGATTTGAGGATCCGATCTCAGACAAATTTTGGAAGAACGTGTGGGTTGCTTGCGCTGTTCACAACGTAAGTATAGAGATTTAAATAGCATGGGCGCATGCTTACGTCTATTTCCAGACCGAAATCTATCGCAAAGTTTTCCACGCAGTACCCGATGACCTTGTCACTACTTGGAAACAGTATGTATCTTTGAATATCCATGCTTAAGAAGCATAAAATAATTGTTTCTCCCAAGGTACAAGGAGTTCGTAGCGTACCATGAACGGTTGAATAAACCGGTGAGTTTGCGTGCCACCTTTCATGGACTGGTCTGACTGGCTGGTGTAGACCAAGGATCAAGGGAACACCGAGCCCGTTGCGCGTGTTCCTTCGGAACATGCTAACGACGATAGTCTGGGTCTACAACCTGCCCATGATGCGGCTGGTGAAGAATCTGGTGAACACGGGCGAGAGTGTTCTGACTACCGCATGGATGGCCAAGCCTCTTTCAATGGTTCAGGCACACCGAATAAAGACGCAGGTGAACGCAAACCCGCTCGAGGACTTGAGCCGTTTGAGATGTGGGAGAGGGAGGAAATGGAACAACTTCTGGGCGAATTGCGCGGCCATCTAGGTATGATTCATGATCTATTGGACTAAGCCTTACCGCCTGCTGACAATCTGGCTCCCAGTCGTATACCCGAATCGTTTCCTCGAAGGTGAGGATGTTGCGAATAATTTCTTGTTCCCTGCCGACAGGTAAGTGGTGATCTAACATGTTGAGTCTGTAATACTTACGAGCTGGCGCTGAAGGCTGCTACCGCTGCCTATCTATGACTAGAAATATCCACAACATATATCGGCGGTCCACTATGTATTTTTTTTTGTAGCACGACGGGCCATAACTTGAAGTACGGACACATCCTGCAATTCACTGATCTGATCATATGACGGACTTGTGTTACCTTACGCACTTGTTTTTTATATATAAATACCCGCAACTACACAGACAGCACATTCTATTAACCCCAAGTGTTTAACCCTGAGTGAGACTTGTAGAGCTCTGGGTGATAAATGTTATGCTTCTGCGGTGGTCAAATCTGGCAAGGTTGAACTGGGTTCGGATATTTTTGACTCAGGGTTAAAGCTTCCCATATGGGTGGCAGTGCATGTGCCGCCTGCTGTTGGTCACAGTTTACTGTTTGCAATATACTCAAATTATTGGTGGACCAGTCTAATAGCAGTCAAATAGAGCATAAAAATAAAAAATATTAAGAGCCTAAAATTGTGACTCCCATAACAATCTACCTTCCACCTCTGACACTATGTAATAATCCCTTTCAGGCCAAACTGAACAATACCTCTGTCTATTGTTTAAATAGCAAGGTACATCCAGATATGATGGCAGTACTGTACCATTTCGACCGTAGGTTCAGTCACATGTCACAGGCGATCGTGAACTGAACATCCGCAATATTTCGTAGCGGGTCACAGCCGGCATCAGTGTTTATGGAAAAATCTTTTTGGGACTTTCACACAGTTGTACAAGCTTGTACAAGCTGTGCAAGCTGAAAAGTGACAAGCTCACAAGC
>KN832975.1:889150-951042 GCA_000827315.1 Piloderma croceum F 1598
CTTCTGTAGGCCTTTACTTGAAAGCTGAGCAAGAGAGGCAGCACGGATACCTCAAAGATGGACCGTACATCAGTGCCGAGGAAGCTGTCGCCATCTATACCGCCACGGTGCATTGGCTTGAAAGTCGGAAATTTGCTCCTATTCCGTTCCCGTAAGTAAAGTCTAATTTTGTGGGACCATCTGTGTCTCAATGGTTCATGTAGGCCGCTTTCGTATAAGCACGATACGAAGTTACTTGTCTTGGCCTTGGAAAAATTGAAGGAGGCATACTCGGTCAAAGGTCGGTCGAGCACAAATTGCCAAGGTCCATTGGCTTACGAATTGTTTTCAGGCCGCTTGAATCAGTCTCAACGTGAAGAATTGGCCCTCATCGAACAGGCTTATGATAATCCTCATGAATGTAGCCATTTATTTTTGTCACTCCTTTTGGTTATATCTGACTGTGCTTGCAAGGTCTTTCGCGTATCAAGCGTCTGTTGTTGACCCAGCGTGCGTTCAAAGAATCTGGGATCGAGTTCTTTGACACGTACGACAAGCTCATTCCATGCTACGATATCGAACCCGTTGAGAAGATCACGGACGCTGTGAGCCTTACTTGCAACCCTCATTAAGACGTTACTGACTTATACTTTTTACAGTACTTGGACCAATTCCTATTCTTCGAGTGAGTTTCGTGCTTTTTCACTATCTTTAGCACTACTGATATATTACGCAGAGCTGATAAAAGAGGGTTATTCCCCGCGTGGATTAAACCTGCTGTATGTCCTTCTTTTATGTGCTCCTTCCGATCGCTCACATTTGCTTGCGTATAGGACACTGAGCCGCCACCGCTCTTGGTATATAAGGTTAATTTAAGACATTGTGTCTTCTTTGTGAATGCTTATTTTAGCGTTGTAGTGGTGCCAAGGTATCAACAACCTCACAGATATCTGGGAAACAAGCGAGGGCGAATGCAACGTGCTCATGGAGACCGTTCTTTCGAAGGTCTACGAGAAAATCGACTTGACGTTACTGAACCGCCTGTTACGTCTTATCCTTGATCACAATCTTGCAGACTACATCACGGCCAAGAACAATACTGGTACGTCACTCACTGTCCGTCCCCTAACTGTCAGACTGATTAATGTGCTTGCAGTCTTGACGTACAAGGGTTTGTCTTATATCAGCAAGTAGAAATCATCTGCTAACAGCTTATATATAGACATGGCGCACACAAACGCCTTCGGCCTCATACGTGGATTGCAATTCTCTGCCTTTGTCTTTCAGTACTATGGACTAGTGCTCGACCTATTGATTCTCGGTCTACAGCGTGCGAGTGAGATGGCAGGACCTCCGCAGATGCCGAACAACTTCTTGCAGTATCGGGATTCAGCAACAGAGACACGGCATCCTATTCGCCTGTATTCCCGCTATGTCGACAGACTTCACATACTCTTCCGATTTTCAGCGGACGAGTCTCGAGACCTTATCCAGCGCTATCTCAGTGCCAATCCGGACCCCACAAACAACAATGTCATTGGCTACAACAACAAACGTTGCTGGCCTAGAGATTGTCGCATGAGGCTCATTAAACATGATGTCAATTTGGGCCGTGCTGTCTTTTGGAACGTGAAACAAAGTCTGCCGAGATCTCTAACGACCATTGAATGGGAGGACACGTTCGTCAGCGTGTATTCGCAGAACAACCCCCAGCTTCTATTCTCGATGTGCGGTTTCGAAGTCCGGATTCTACCAAAAATCAGGACGATGGGAGGGGAGCAATTCTCGTTGAAGGATGCAGTTTGGAACCTAACGAACGAGCAGACGAAAGAACGCACTGCTCAGGCTTTCCTGCGTGTTTCCGATGATGGTAAGTTCTGTTCAATCTTGCAAAAGCTTTATTAATGTTTGCTTTACAGGTGTTCAACAGTTCAACAATCGGATACGACAAGTTTTGATGAGCTCTGGATCAACTACGTTCTCCAAAATCGTTAATAAATGGAACACAGCTCTTATCGGCTTGATGACATATTATCGCGAAGCTGTCATCCACACGAACGAGTTGCTGGATTCTCTCGTCAAGGCAGAGAACAAGATTCAAACTCGCGTGAAGATTGGTTTGAACAGCAAGATGCCTTCCCGCTTCCCGCCTGTTGTTTTCTACACTCCAAAGGTGTGTAATTTGACTATTATTACTTTCTCAATTCCGACTGCTGTTTAGGAACTCGGCGGTTTAGGTATGTTGTCGATGGGCCATGTGCTCATCCCACAAAGTGATCTTCGATGGTCGAAGCAGACCGATGTCGGAGGTACGGACTTTCATTTTGAAAATTCATTACTCTAGCTCATTTCCTTGTAACAGTCACACATTTCCGGGCTGGAATGACTCATGAGGAAGATCAGTTGATTCCTAACCTTTACCGTTATCTTCAACCTTGGGAGGCTGAGTTCCTGGACTCGGCGCGTGTTTGGTCTGAGTATTCCATGAAGAGGAAAGAGGCCAACGCGCAAAATCGCCGCTTAACATTGGAAGATCTCGAAGACAGCTGGGACCGAGGAATTCCTCGTATCAACACATTGTTCCAAAAAGATCACCACACGTGAGTTTTCGACTGTTTCTGAACCTCTCATCATACTGATGTTCTAATGGTTCAGGTTGGCATATGATCATGGATGGCGTGTGCGCACAGACTGGAAACAATATCAGCTCCTCAAGCAGTGAGTTTACTTCCGTACTGTCATTGTCCTATGCAGCAGGACTGAGGATTTTCCTAGTAATCCGTTCTGGTGGACTTCGCAGCGTCACGATGGAAAGTTGTGGCAGCTTAACAACTATCGTGTTGATGTCATCGCAGCTTTGGGTGGTGTTGAAGGTATATTGGAGCACACTCTGTTCAAAGGCACTTACTTCCCGACTTGGGAGGGTACGTTTTAATCCCTTTTGGTTAAATACACGCTCACACTCCTCTCTAGGTCTGTTCTGGGAAAAGGCGTCTGGTTTCGAGGAGTCTATGAGATACAAAAAGCTTACAAATGCACAGCGCTCAGGTCTCAACCAAATTCCTAATCGTCGTTTTACGCTATGGTGGAGTCCTACGATCAATCGTGCCAACGTCTACGTTGGCTTCCAGGTACAACTGGATCTGACTGGTATATTCATGTCAGTAGTTTTCTTGGGTGGATTTGAATTGCCGCTCATTCTATTTTTAGGCATGGTAAAATACCGACGTTGAAGATTAGTTTGATTCAAATTTTCCGAGCTCATTTATGGCAGAAAAGTAAGTTGTTAGTCTTCTTACTCTTGTAGAAACTGACTGTTCTTTGTGCGCCCGCAGTACACGAGAGTGTGGTCATGGATTTGGTAAGATTGTTCTGTGGTTGTTGTATACTGTCGTTAGCTTATAGCCATATTTTGTAGTGTCAAGTCTTCGATCAAGAGTTGGAGCCGTTGCAAATTGAGACTGTCCAGAAGGAAACGATCCATCCTCGAAAGAGTTACAAGATGAATTCGTCGTGCGCGGACATTCTCCTGTTCTCGGCGTACAAGGTTTGTGGACGACTTAAGCGGAATTTTGATATCTTTTCTCAACTGGTCATTTTTAGTGGAACATCTCTCGCCCATCACTCGTTACAGACGTGAGTGTCACTCCCCACATATGCTGCATTTCGCTTATACTTTACGTAGAGCAAAGACGTTCTCGACGGCACTACTAGCAACAAGTACTGGATTGATGTCCAGCTGCGGTGGGGTGACTTTGACACTCACGACATTGAGCGGTACACACGTGCCAAGTTCTTAGATTATGTGAGTTTTTGACCGAGTAGTCATTGGAAGGCTTGATCTCACCATTCCTAATTCAGGTCTCGGACTCCATGAGCATTTACCCGTCGCCTACTGGTGTCATGATTGGCATGGATTTAGCCTATAACTTGTGGTCGGCTTATGGCAATTGGTTCCCGGGTATGAAACCCCTCATTCAACAAGCTATGGCCAAGATCATGAAGGCGAATCCGGCTT
The DNA here is from genome assembly GCA_000827315.1 of Piloderma croceum F 1598. Classification (NCBI taxonomy): domain Eukaryota; kingdom Fungi; phylum Basidiomycota; class Agaricomycetes; order Atheliales; family Atheliaceae; genus Piloderma; species Piloderma croceum. Next base: position 893,148 of record KN832975.1, read on the forward strand.
GTCACGTTCTGCGTGAGCGTATTCGGAAAGGTCTTCAGCTGTATTCCTCGGAGCCCACAGAGCCGTACTTGAACAGTCAGGTATTTTATTGTCCAATGCTATCTGTATTTCCTGATTACTGAATAAATACTGCAGAATTACTCGGAACTTTTCTCGAACCAAATTATATGTACGCCGTTGTTTGATTTCCTCGGTTGACTCTGAACTGACTTCGCATACAGGGTTTGTCGACGATACTAACGTCTATCGAGTAACTATACACAAGACGTTCGAAGGTAATTTGACGACGAAACCAATTAGTAAGTTCTTTTGTTTCTCGTCTATCATTAGTGCTGACCACTCTTTCAGACGGTGCTATCTTCATCTTCAACCCCCGCTCGGGTCAACTTTTCTTGAAGATTATCCACACTAGTGTCTGGGCAGGACAAAAGCGTCTAGGTCAACTGGCCAAGTGGAAGACGGCCGAAGAAGTTGCTGCTTTGGTACGCTCGCTTCCCGTCGAAGAGCAGCCCAAGCAGGTTATTGTGACACGGAAAGGCATGTTGGGTACGTGCTGACTTAGAAGCTACTTTGCATTTGCCTTATACCTTCTGTTAGATCCCCTTGAGGTCCATCTGTTGGATTTCCCAAACATCGTCATCAAAGGCAGCGAGCTACAGCTACCATTCCAAGCTTGCATGAAAATGGAGAAGTTTGGTGATCTCATCTTGGCAAGTCTTGTCATAGATTAAGCTACACCTTGGCTGACTTTGTTCCTGTGTATAGCGTGCCACACAACCACAGATGGTGTTGTTCAGTCTTTACGGTTAGTTAAGACAATTTGACAGAGGAAAGATGTCTGACCCCGTCTACAGACGACTGGTTGAAGTCAATTTCCAGCTATACCGCATTCTCTCGTCTTATCCTGCTTCTTCGTGGCCTGCATGTGAATAATGAGAAGGCCAAGATCATTCTTCACCCTGACAAGTCGACTATCACAGAGCCTCACTTTGTCTGGCCCTCACTCAGTGACGAGGAGTGGATCAAAGTCGAGGTTGCTATGAAGGACCTTATTTTGGCTGTAGGTGTACAGCGCACAATGAATCGATTGTTATCCTGACCTCACTTTAATAGGACTTTGGCAAGCGGAACAGCGTTAATATCGCGTCGTTGACCGCGAGTGAAATCAGAGACATCATTTTGGGCCAAGAAATTGCGGCACCTTCGCAACAACGTCAAGAAATGGCGGAGCTAGAAAAAAGCTCCGAGGCCCAGGGTCAGGTCACGGCCGTCCAAACGTGAGCTATTTCATTTGGTTACGTTACATGTAACTCATTTTTGCGATAGGCAAACGACCAATGTTCATGGCGACACCATTCAGACCATCACGAGTGTGTAACCAAGGTTCTCTCCTATCAGACACGACTGATATGTCCTTCTTACAGCTACCAACTATGAACAGCAGGTGTTCAGCAGCAAGTCCGATTGGCGTGTGCGGGCTATCTCAGCCACACATCTACCCCTTCGGCTACAGCACATATACGTTTCGAATGATGACGTTAAGGACGATGCAGCGTCCTTCACTTACGTCCTTCCGAAGAACATCTTGAGAGCATTCATAACTGCAGCGGACCTCAGGACTCAAGTTGCTGCCTTTTTGTATGGCGTCTCTCCTGCGGATAACAAACAAGTGAAAGAAATCAAGGTACAGTTGTTATACATAATGCATCAATAACGCCTCTTACAATTTATCATCTAGGCTGTAGCTTGGGTCCCACAACGCGGCAGTAACAACAGCGTCGAGTTGCCAGCTCAACTTCCCAGGGACGATTTCCTACTTAAAGATCTCGAACCTCTAGGCTGGATCAAAACGCAAGCACTCGAACTTGCACATCTATCTCCTACAGATGTGACGACACAGGCCAAATTAATGGCGGATCATCCTGAATGGGGTTCTTCTTCAATTTGTATGACTGCGTCCTTTACACCAGGATCGGTCTCGCTGTCATCACATTCTCTCACTGTGGCCGGATTTGAGTGGGGCCGAAAGAATATGGACAACTCTGCCAACCCGCCCGTGAGTCTATAGTATGCACCGCCTGAAATCTTTGAGCTAATTTTATCATAGGGCTTTAATCCGAACATGTCGGAGCGGGTCCAGCTGCTGCTCTCAGACCGTGTGTTGGGGATGACTCTTGTGCCCGAAGGACGTGTGTGGAACTATGGGATTGGACTAACTCAGTTATGGTCGCCTAATTTAGCGTATTCGATGACAATCGACACGCCTCTTCTCTTCTGGGCCGAGGAGCATCGCCCCTCGGCGTTCTTAACTGTGAGCATGGCGAATCACCAGCACTGATTTGCAACTGACCATGCTTCCTTTCAGTTCGCAAATCTTGAGCTCGGAGATGATAGTGCGGATGTCGAAAATAGTTTTGCTTGACGTGTGGTTCCTTTATAAACGTATACTGTAATATACAAAAGTCATCGATTAGTGTAAAATTAATTTTTTGCAACTCCTTTCCCCCAAGAGGCCACAAGATTATCTATTGAGTACTACATCTACCAGGAACCTGGCGATGTTCCATCATGCATCGCGGTCAACCATACCCTTCGAACCAATACCACTCTGAAGTAAATTTAATCCCACGTTTGTGGCAGAAAGCCTCCAAAGCGATCCGACTATGTGACCTCCAATAAACGTCGTCGTTGTCCTCTGCTCTATCCCAAGTTTCTCTCGCTTCAGGATCTTCCTCGTCCCATAAGTCATCCCCTGGACCAACAGCTGTCTCCGAATTTTCTAGAGACAGTGTCTCAAGACCTGGCCAGTTCCCGGATTTAGGGTCAAGCCAATGGCAAAATGCTTCAGGCACATCTGGACAATAATCAAGGCCCAAGTGTTTGAGAGGCGAACTGAGGAAAGGCCGCAAGATGCGTTCCAAAATTGCCTCATCATCCGCAAAATTAACGTCATTGAAAACCAACGAAGTGAGGTATGGCAAAGGACTGCGCTCGGAGGCCAGTTCTTTGCACTTGTCCGACGAGATTGTGAGAGACGTCAACGACAGTGCGTTGAGTTCTAAAAGGAGTTCGATAGAGGCTGCCCAGTTGCAACCGTCAACGGAGCAGGAATGTGCGTCTGCATCATTCAGGATCAAGGGCCCGCCATTGACGACAATTTGTTCCAATCTTCTGCCGGCAAAAGCTTGAGAGATCCATGCCGGACTGGGGCACCATTTGCGCGGAAATGTTATGTCAACAAGTCCGGGAAAGGCACGATTAAATGTGGAAGCAGTTGCCACGGAAAGTACAGGCGCAGCAAGGCTTAAGCCGACAGTACGTATGCTCGGTAACTCTGCTTTTGCGAAGCCGGCTACAGCGTCGGACAATAAAAAGCCGTGAAGGTGAAGTTCGGAGAGCCTCGGGAGTGCGGAGCACAAGTCCTTCCAACAATGTAGCTCTCTCGCCGTCATTTTCCTGTGACTTGGGTGTACTGAAACACAGGACCATTCGTAACGTTTGTCCGACGAGTTTGGATCATCATCGAAACGTAAGTCTAGCTGGAGCGTCCGCAAGTTTGTGAAATCCTTGCATCGGTCACGTAACAGCTCGACAAGTGTACAAAAACTCGCACCCGCTCCCGGGATCCGGAAAGCAAGCTTTTCACATATGTGACCATGCATCGGTGCCAGATCCAAAAACGACAAGCGACGCTTGTTGTTGGGTTTGAGCAATCGAACAAAGCGATAGAGCTTCGGTAGCAAAATTCTGCGGACGCGGCGGCAGATCTGCGAAAGACTGTGCACATCGTTGGCATACTGCATACTGTCCCACAGAGAATTCGATCTGAAGTCCACAGGAACACCTGGCAGAGCCTCTGTTATTGCTGCCTCGAGTATTTCGTCCGGTAGACAAAGGAGGGCTTTATGGCTGTGCGCACCAGTCAATATAACCGTTCCTCAGTGTTTCAACCGACTTACGGTTCAACTAATTCACGCCCAAGTTGCCAACCCTTGGGATTTTCGTTAGAGCTCATCGTAGCCTCTAGTATCGTCTCCCTCCCTTCAAAAAGACACGAAATATTTGGTCCGACTATGTAATACGAGAGACGTGGCCTCTGGTGGTTAACTTGCAGCGGACGAAGTTGAGGCTTATATAGTATTATGTAATGTACATAAAGCCCGAAAAGGAAAGCCGCATTCACTTGTCTAGATCTCGTAATCCTCATCGACATCGCTTAACCGAGTTCATGACGGCCATGGCCATCACGGACAGCGGCCAAGACCAAGAACTGGCCCACATGAATCATCTGTGGGGTATCATTTCTGAGCTATCTGAACAACTTAGCCAGAACAGGTCTCTTGCTGTATCATTATATGGCCAAGCTGATTCTGTCAACGTAAGCTAACATTTTATCCTGGACTGTTAAATTTCTGAACTGCTGGGCTTTTGGGTAGGGTCAGGCTGTCCATGGCCAAACCGGTTTTGTGCTCCGCAGGTATGATTGTTTGCTGGGAGTCTCTAACTCTTGCTTACTCAACTGTGATAGATTCAACTTGGACAAGCCGAAAGGTATGTGATACCTGCGCCAGTGAATTGCAACGTGGAATCTGACCATAATTCACAGATGTATATGAAAGTGAATTAGAACGGATGAACGTTGTAATGACCGAAGACAACCACGCGCTGCAGCAGGACAATAAACAATTAAACGCTCTGATAAAGGAATACGAACAAACTCTAGAGACTGTTATGAGTGCATTCCGCAACCGTGCAGTACGCGCCTTTAATTTCATTCGTTGTCCCATACCATTCTCAACCCCTCAATCATTCAGCGCGAAGTACAGGAGCGTGAATTGGCTGTCATTCGCGAGTTTGAATCCCGCATATTATCACTCCAGGACGAAGATTCTGCGAAGCGACTGGCTGCCAGTACGGCGCAATCTGAGTCGTTAGCACGACTGTCCAGATCATTCCGCCAATTCATGCGTTCCGTGGGTGGCGAGGAAGTGGACCGCCCCTCACCCGACGATAGTCCAAAGACCGAAGACTTCGAGTCGTGGTCGGTAGCTTCCAGTAGTGCAGAATTGGCATTGGAACGAGATTGCGAGCTTGCACGCTTAGAAAAGGAGAACGAGGAGCTGAGAAGAATGCTTGGCATGAATATGCGAGATTCTCGTGCTCAAAGCAGCAATGCTAACGAGCCTCCGACTGTCCCGAGCCACGATAATCGGACCGTAGGAACGACATTGGCCAGAGCAGGCTCTGCTGGACCGTACGGCACTTTGAACAACGTGCGCCTGGCAGGTTGAAGTTGGTGAGTGCTTTGCGGTAGTTTTTGTACGACTGAGCCGAATGTTGCTATTATCAGACGTCAAAATGCTCTTGTTCGGACATCCGACTCGAACGCTTGATATGTTTATGACGGCGTTGGATTCAGCCAAGGTATTTCGCATTATGGCGCTACGTATGATTAAGTATCAGACAGTATCCTTCTGCGCGAATAGGTGGTAAGGGAAGCACAAACGTGAGCTGGCATTCTGATCAACCATTCACCCCCTCCTTTTACTTCTTGGTAATTGCGGGCTCACGGGCTTAAATCTACTGTATTATTGATCAATCATCAGCACCCATGTACAGTACAGTAATTCCAGCCCCACAACGGCTACGCATTTGTTCTCTAAGTTTGGCGAGCGTCACACGATCAACGCTGCAAAGTACCAAAAAAAGCTCAAACAACTGACACAGAGAAGCAATATGAGACCACCTGACGACGACGTTCGGGCTTCGACGTATCATGTGGATGAAACATGTTCGTCCCTATCTCGGCTAAAATGTGGATGAAATTAAGCGGGGTAGAAATTACATTGAATGAAATTTGCAATTGCGGAAGTAAAAAAAAATCAGAGAAGCCTTACATAAATTTAATTGGTAGCGGATAAGGCACAGGTTCACGGGTTGCGGACTACTGCGATCATATCCTCAGGCCACATCATGACCTGGCCATACGCGTCCCTGTCGTGAGCCCATCCAGCACGGGTGTCAACCACAGGCTTTGCAGACGATCCACGTTAAGAGCAGACCACTGTAAACCACCAGGTGAGTCAATATAAGATCCTGCCGGCGCTCAGTGCCGGCGCCATGTTTGCTTTCTTCTGACTAATATGTGCACCACAAAGAACGCCTTTTGCCCCACGTCTAGCATCATTCGTCTTCTCCATCCTGAAGACCTTTGGTTTTAGCCAGCATCTGCACCTTCACCGTCTACGTGGACGGCAGTCTGAAAGAATGCGCAGGTCTTCTTTGCATTCGCATACGAGGAGTGATAGCAAAGGCAAGGTGTCAATAGATAGTACTGACTCCAGGTCATCAGTCGTATTCAGTGAGGCCGCCTGCTACCTGATGTTTGTAGATATCCTCATTCAATTGACTTGCCAGACGATCCTTTCGCTACCTCACCACATAATGGACGTGCCTCAGACACTCCTACGTCTCGGCCGTCATCTCGTCCTTCAACATCTGAGGATTCGCATTCGAAACGGTCCCGAAGTAGTATTCTTGTTCAGGCATCTGATGCTCTGAACTTCAGGTTCCGCAGGAGACGAAAATCCTTGCGACAACATCCCCCGGCGCCTATCATCTTGCCTGGAGTCATGGAAATTTGTGCACCGCGTCGCGATGAAGAAGTCGAAGAGCGGGAGCGGCTCAGGGATGCTGCTGCACAATCTATTGGATTAGGCCCTGATATACTACAAAGTTCGCTATCTAGAGGTGGCAGTATAGACGAGGCAGATGAGGACGCAGAAGCAGGTTTAGACGGGGACTTTGAGATGATTAGTCCCCCACTTACTTTTCGCAGATCCGCACGCAGTTCAAGTGTGTCGTCCATGCCAGCACCTGGGCCTCACTTAAATATTCGGCCACAGACGGGATCATTGCGACCCTCATTGACCCATATGCGAACAAGGTCAACAACACCGGCTTCGTCCATCCCGACTTTCCCCGCTACGCTGTCGGCACTGGAGCCATCTACTGTAATGGCGGCCGTCCTTCCCAAGTATTACCCGCCGCCATCTCTGCGCATCTTCGCGTTGACTAAGCAATGGAAGACCCGATGCTTGATCCTGTCGTCCCCCGCCCCCATCTCGATCCGTGGGCATACGCCAGTGTCTTACTTACATCTTTTTAAGTCTCCGGCTTTGGAAGAGAGAGAAATGGAGAGACTGGAGATCAATGAGGACAGTGTTGTCTTTGTAGCCGATGAGGACGTGGGAGGGCGAAAGGGTGTGGTGAAGGTGGGGGGCGTGGACATCGGAACTTCTAGGAAAGAAACAAACCTGGAAGTGGGAGGCCAAACGATGTGGTTCTTACAGATTGCTGATCCATTGGATGCTCAAAGGTGGATAGCCGCCATTAAAAGTGTGATTTTGAGTCAGCGGTAGGTCCATTTATCTTAAGTTGATCTCCGTCTAATAATTGCGGTATTTTAGATCAATGCGGGCAGGTTTAGGTGTATCAACCCACCCCGAGGGGAACGAGCCTAAAGGTGACATGGATGTCATGTTGACCATGAGGGCGCAAGGATTTATATCCTCACCTACTCCCAGGAGAGCAACGTTACCTGAATTTAGTGGCTTACGTGCCCGAACTACCAGTCCATTCCAGCCTGTTGTCGCGCCTGAGCCGACATTGAGGTCTTCGCCAATGTCCGTGCGTTCCCAGGCAAGATCTGTGTCGGCTTTCAAAGGCCTCTTCACAGGCTCCACACGTCCAAAATCGCCTCCGCGATCTACGTCAGCCAATTCAAAGCTGCGGAATACAGATGATTCGTTTGGAGCTATGGGTGACAATTTGTTGATCATGACCAGGTCCAATGGCTCAGGAGATTTAACTATGTCTCCATCATCGCATTCGCATCCTCGATCAGCTAGCATTTTAACTGGGATCACTTCAAGGATTTCCGTTCCCTCTCCCATTATTTCAGCCGCGGACCAGATCGTCACTGACCGCTCGAGTGTTGATTGGTCAGTTCACGCAGACACTAACCGACAAACTCCTGTCATGTCCGATGGTTCTCTGTCTCCTCTGCAACCCCCTCCGCATCGCAAGACTTCGGTTTCAAATGGGCCGAAGCCTTCCAGCGATGGAGCTGTTGTATACAAGCATGAAACGGCAAATGGCAATATAGCTGGAAACTTTGGCATAGGGACTTGGCCTATAGAGGAGGCAACCACTCCACCCCCCACCAGCCCTACTCTTACGAGTACCTCGATAGGTTCCCCCGAACAGAGGGGTCGGGCAGGGTCTATGACTTCCGTGTCCACTGCGGCCTCAGTCGAGCTTGGCGGTCCGAACAGATGGTCGAGACAAGCTATATTGCCACACCCGTTGACGCCACCAAGTAGACCTCCTCCTGCGGTACCAGATGCGCAGTCCACTCACGATAGTTCGCCAGTCTCTAAGGCGCAAATACAGTATCCTTACTTCAGAGAACGAGCATCATCCAGTCGATCATCAACAAACAACTCTCCCATAAGCGGGGCATCGGCCCAACCGAAACGAGAATCCAATTCCTCTTCTGTTAGCACTAGCACTGCGAGCACTACATACTCGCGCTTCTCTATACCACGTCGAAGCACATCCCAGAGACGATCAGTGCCGCCTCCGCCTCCCCGTCCAGCCCCGACTTTTGCACCTCCACCCCCGCCTTCGTCTAGATCTAGTCCGCCGCCATCACCTGTGACGGCACGCCCAGCCAAGTCTACATTCCGTGACTCTATCGCGCAACAGAGTACCATGCTATCTCTATCATCACCCAAACCTCCGCCTTCATCTAGCTTGCCTCCTCGTCCAGATGAAAAGACATACCACTCGCATCGTAGAACAAGCAGCAGCGACGGTAAATCATCGACAACAGACTCACATCATTCGATACCTACATTTTTTCGAAAACCAGCTGGCCCTCGATATCCACCACCTAGTGGCCCCTTGCCACCACCACCACCTGCTCCTTCACCTACTCCAGTTTCACGACACGCATCTATCAAGCAAAGATTACGCATTCTCAGCGCCCCGTCCGCAGCTCCATCCATTCATTCTTTCACATCTTCTGCTCATGCCACGATGCAATGTTTTACGCCGCCTAATCCCAATATTGACCCGTATGCACCACATCCTTCCACACCTATTGCAGCACCTATCACAATGGACCCCAATTACCTGTCTTTATCATCTCCCGAACCCGAACCCGAGCCCAGCCCTCGCAGTCCAGATCGTCCACCTGCGCCCGAACCCTTCCCAGATTCGCCGGAGATCACGTCACTGTCCCCGCCACCTCGTCGAGGGTCGAGACAGATCTCAGTTATCGAAAGGGAACGGCTGAATGCGGAAACCGCCACTAACAAAGAGTCAACCGTAGAACGGCCAGTCAGGCGTGGTTCTCTGTCAAGCTCTGTTGTTTCCCTCATTGTTGCAGCATAATTGAATGGGTACATTACTCATGTTCGTCTCTGCCCGCATGTGCTCCCTTGATGTGCTCTTGGCGTATATATTTCATTGTGCGGGAAAGCAAGCAAGATAATATCCACTGCGTTTCATGCCATTGTCAGTCGATTACAATGCTCTTTCTCTACTGTTCCCTACAAGACTATAGAGAATATACAGCTGATGACCCTGGCAGAATTGATTTATAGGTGACTCATTGTGGACGCAGGTGTTCCACATAAGGTGTTGTTGGTCGACAACGACACTGACAGTGTGGCAACGTCAAAAGGCGGGCAGCTAGTAGTACTAAGTGGCGACAAAATGAACAGTCAACTAAAAGACCCATCAAAGAAGGTGCATTTTATATACTAATAGCCCTTTCGCCAAGAGCTGTACACCCCAAGAGCTCCATCCAAATGGGCGCCACGCCATCTTGTTCACCCAAACCGCAGCCAACTTGAGCACCATTATCCCTCAAGACGTAATACTCTCGACCGGGTGTCTGCACAACAGCTAGTGCTGCATGTAAAGGTCTACCACTGGCGGCGGCGAAATGGAGACTTTCAACATGGTGGTGACTGCAACGGAATCTGATTTAGCTAAGTGAAGCGTAGTAGTCCAGCGAGAAACGCACGTAGGAAGGAAAAGGTGGACTTGTTGTGACTGCATTCTAGCAGGAACAATAGCTGTGTTGCCCGCAAAGTCCTGTTCCATCTGATTAGAGGACATCCAACGCCCGCTTACACTGCAAAGTTCTGATCAGATTCAGGCAGTGGGAACAGGAATTTAACTTAGTCGACCTGTTCCCAAAGACGCAAGCTAGCACATATCGATCAGCTACAATCCTCTTAGCAGAACCTGAGTCTCCTTCACTCGCAATCCTTTGCAGCCAAAGTTTACTGATACCTCTATAATATTCTTCATGATTCTGCCACTTTAAATGAGCGAGCAGAGATAAGGGTGGAGAATCTTGAGCTGAAGCAGGGAGCTGCCGATGAGCTATGTATGCCGACCAATCGGGGCGAACTTGTGTAGTACTCGAGAGAGCTCCAGGCCCATCGGACACATCAGTAGGATGTGTAGGCGGCAACGGGTTTCCGATGACTTCACACGTTTGTTCTAGGACGTGAAAAACCGCCACCTGGTAAGCGCCGTCCGGTTGAGAGGATGTGGTTTGCACTGTGACTGCCCACACTTCATTCTTGACGACCTCCTGCGCGTCGACAACTATATTGCGTGACCAAGCTAGCGGATCGTTTCCTCCGCTGCCGACAGAAATAAAAAACCATAACCGTGTCAAGATGAACCTGGCAGAAAAAAGGGCACATATGCACAATCAATGTCTAGGCAGCACCTAACGATAGATAGAACTTGATCACCTGATTGCAACAATCATTTGTTTCTCGTTGTCCGGACTTGTGCGTAGACGCTCAGAGATGGGATCGAAATCCTCGAAGTACTTGGCTAAAAAGGATTCTTTGTACACTTGCATCCTAATTTTGACTTCCAGTTCGCGCTGACGAAAATATGGCCACATGTTGGTCGTGTTTTGCGGATATTTCAACATCAAGTGTGCTAATCGGCGACCAGTGAAGTTTTGCTCGAGCAAGCGAAGTGCTGATAGATAAACTTCATAAAAATGTAGATGAGCTTTAAGAGAATACGGGAGACAAAAAATTAAAGCTCACTTGAATAACGGAACATGCGAGATACCAGTGCACATTGTCTTCTTTCCTCGTTGGACAGTCCGCTGAGAATGATGGACCAGCGGTGAACGTATTTCCTATTCGAAAGTTTGGGCGGTAACGTGATGGGAGCAAGCACGAGTGAATCGAAGGGCAGGTGTGGCAAATCAAGATAATATAGAGGTACGGTGTTCAAAATGGCATCCACTTCGGAAATTGGATTACTGGTGGCAAATTCACAAGGCGTTGCCAAAGAGACTGGATGAGCAAATGGAACGTCTTTCTTCGATACAAGCGGTTTGAATCGTTTCCCTTTAGCAATGGTACTCAGGCTATTTGATGTTGCCTGCACAGAAGAACTAGTGTGAATAGAACCATTTTTCGGCGTATGAGTAAGAGGTAATGGTTGTTTGAACAAGATTATGTCTGATTGCGAGCGAATGGGAGTTTTGGAGCTAGAACCGGTCTGAAGTTTGGTTGGTTTCGGAACTGGGGGAGGAGGCATAGATATGAACGATTGTTTCAAATCCAGAGTAGAATTTCCAACAGAAGCGACACCAGATGATTGAGAATCAGCAAGAGAGGCCTCATTGTCTGTGAAAAGTATCTGCAGCGTCTTCTGTTTCTTGTTTGCCAGTTTGTCTGTAGAAGCATCTGTGTCCAGTAAATCGGCAGGGCGTTTTCTCCCTGAAAGGGTAGTTCTAAATTGTACTGAATTAGGTTCACGGGTAATTTCAGGATTCGTAGAGTCCGAAGTCCTGTGGTTCGCAGATCTTGGGGTTACACCATGAGCTGGGAGGAGTGTGTCGTTGGCTTGAATATCAGATGAATTGTTTGTCTGTATAGATTCGAAAGAAGGCCGAATGACCTTCTTTGGCTTTTGGGGTGCACGAGGTTTCTTGATCACGTCAGGAGCTGGCATCGGAACTGGCATCGCCATCACAGTGGGACCAGGATCAACAGGCACTCTTGAGGTCTCGGGAAAAGCGGCACTCGTAATTGTCGGAGACGAAGAGATGTAGTATATGCCGGAGTTGCTGTTGTCTGCAAGTTTCTGCAACAAAGCAGCTTTGGCCAGTTTTGAATAGCCAGTGATTTGACGTTCCTTGCAGATGGCCTTTAGCTGTGAGACAGTGAGCTTCGTTAAGTCCACTGGATAAGTTGGCTGAGTGTTAGACTCCATTGTCGAAGTCCAACTCGAAGAATCCTGCCGCAGTAAACCAAAAGTTCGTTAGCGAAGTTCGTGGATATATGCTGCGGTTTGAGAGAACTAATGCACTTAAGGGGTGACTGTGACGCGGAGAGGGGTATATCCTACTTCGGACAACGGCAAGCACGATTATTGTTGTAAATATAATATCGGTAGAATGCCTATGCTCAGATACTTTCCTAAATGTATTCGTACTGATAGTCTAGCTGCTCCTCCTCGTCCTGATCCACTCGTCGATGGAGAAGTGGACCAGATTCTCCTCTTTGAAAGTGTGATTACTATCCAATTTCCTCGCCTGTACCTTGACCCTTGGCCGGCTGACAACCGGAGAACGCTTATGTCGCAGTAGGCGATCCCATAGATCCCCAGTAACATGTGCAAATCTTCCATGCATCCATGACGTCTCCCGTGTTTGGTTATTAGCAGATTTATTCGAGGCCCGCTCTAGAGGTGGCGATGCAGAACCAGGTTGTCCTTCGATTTCATCTACCTCCATGTCAGGCATGGGTGATTTATGGCGCCGAGGGACGAGCTGGACCTCTTCTGGAAGTGGACCATATAGATTGTCTTCATCTTCGTCATCCTCCATATTTACATCTTCATCCATGCTCTGCACCGCCGCAGCTGAAGGAGTGTTGACCCCTAATTCAAGCGACTTTTCGCCTAACTGGGTAGATTGCAACGCAGAAGAGAGAGAAGAGAGGGATTGAACAATCGGTAATTGTGGTTCTGGGGACCGATCGGCGACAAGTGCAGTTTGTGGAGACCGCGAACGGGAGAGGTCATCCGCTTGTGTGCCTGTGATTTGACTCAGATTTAGGCACCAGTATTCGCTTTTATTAGGCTCAGTGACAGGCCGAGCCAATGTGACAAAGGTGTTGTCGTCAGAAAGACTGTGACAAATAGCGTTCTGAGGCAAACACATATTGTGAATCAATTGGTTTATCGATGTCTACAACGAACATACCTTCCAATCCATTTCGTTGGAATGATCCTTGAACCATTCAAAGCGGTCTATAAAAGCCCGATAAATCTCATTCAGTCTAAGTGTCTGGGTAGGACTGCCAAAAATCGCCAGCATGATCAAGTTGCGGTATGGCTGGTTCGGTTTCTGTCTACCTGAGGGATCCCGCAAAGCCCATAAATTAACAGGTTTATCGCATGGAAGGTTTAGTTGATGCCGAAGATATTGTTCGGTGTGACTGGGAGGTGAGATGGGTGTTAATGACTGCACAGGAAGAGGAGCTCGCACACTAGCGGGTGTTGATAACGTTGATGAGCTGGGGATGAGAGATGGAGCTGGAGCTGGAGATATATGTGTTCTAGGGCCAGATATTGCATTAGGTACCTCTTGTATATCGTCGTCATCATCGACATTGAACACCGGCGAGGCAACGATACTCTGAGATCCACCATGTTTCAAGTGATTATTACTGATTCTTGATTTGTTCTGGCCGCCGAGACCACTGCGCCCACTCGAAGGCGCCTTAAGATCACTGTGAACCGGCTCAGCAGATTCATTTGTCTGTGGGGTGCTTCGAGAACCTTTCGACCCTGGTTGATGATTGTTTGAACTGGCCTGATTATTCTGCTGTCAATTATGTCCGGTCATAAAATCCATCTCAATAACTAAACCCATGGCGGGCATACCTTTGACAGCTGTCCCCCATCGACGACCGTACCTTGCACCTTGCCAGAAACCGAGCTCGATGACTCGGATATACTGCCGACCTCCGTGGAGTTCATTGTCGCATTTTGCGTAGGAAACACTCTGCCTGGGCGACTGTCATCTGCTGATATGGTTCGCGAGGACGGAGGGCGAATGTGTCGAAGATCCTCGGGATATGGAGCCTGACAAAGCGTGCTTGAGGTCTCACTTCTCGTCTGACCTGAAGTCGAAGGTGACTTATTGTTCCGGTCAGATGGGCGCGAAGAGACGGGCCGCTTCTGCACCATTGATTGCTTATATTTGAGCACCGGCGGGTCTTTTTTTGCTGGCGGAAGCTGCGAAGGCAAAGTTTGAGGGTCGGATGTCGTGCTATTTGACGACTGAGCGGCAGACTGTGGCAAATTTGCAGGCCTCGACACCTCGGCTGGTCTATGTTTGCGCGATGTACCCATACCTCCAAGGCAACCTCTACAGATCCATCCGGCTAAGCCATTATCAACGTCATTTACAGTAGATGCCCTGACCCGCGCAATAAGTTCCTGGTGGAATGGTTACAATGCAAGCTGTTACAAGAAAGAAAATATCGAGCTGACATTGTCCGAGATAGGTGGTATGTGACATCCTGCAACCAAGAGTAATTTCAGAAACTATCGTTGCAATAAAGGGAATGCATACGGTGATGCCAATATCGATGGCACTCGGAACATTCGACCTTAAATGCAACGGGTGAATGCTGCGTCTTTCCACAGCGAAAACATTTTGCACTTTCGACAGTCGTCATCGGCAATGTTGGCTACAAGAATTACAAATTGAATACACGGATCGGCGGACCTGGTGGTGTTTAAAGCTCAAAAAGTCATATGCCAACAGACTACCCAGTTATATCTTTACCCACTAGGTCTCGAGTCAATCGGGACTGGCCAAAGTGAAACTGAGCAATCAAGAACTGAGAGAACAAGAGCAAAATACACATGGAAGCAAAGGTGAAAGGCGCCGGACCGAAACAAGCGCTCGCCTTGAGGTGTGCCAATCAATTGTTGAACTGTCATCACTCGGAACGTATGGGATGCCTAAGGCTACCTCAAAGTCTCAGTGGGATCGATTGCGAATCAAGTTGAACATCGACTAGCCTTCACTTTCACGATTTTCGTGTCGCACTAACAATGAGTGAATAATAACTACTAACATAAGTAGTGACTCATACGACCATATGGGTATACTTATGTGCTCATCTTTTCTGGCTTAACCGCGAAGAACCGGGAGGAGATGATAGAGATGATCTTGCAAGGCGGGTGCGAAGAAATTATCAATACATACTAAGAGTGCGTATCTCCTTGCACTTGCGTATCAAGATACTGATTTGTGTTATCATAGCTTGATGATTGATGTTAATATCAACACTATCATTTAGCACGGAGAGGAGCGCACGGTCGAGCTGAATAACAAGTATGTGAGACTGAATTCGGATGACCTTAATAATAATTTAATAATTTCAAATCGGTTCAGCAGTGGGAAGGCGAGGACTTCCGATGATCGATCAGGGGTAAGTACCTTCTGATGTGCGCGGGCTCGAAACTTTACTATGCACTTCATCACCTAGGCGAAGAAATCGTTGAACACAAAAGTATTGTGCAATGAAATATCTGATTTACTCCCGCCACCGCCAGCCAAGAAATATTCCTTGACTTACTCAACAGCATTAGGTCGAGGATCGTCGTTTTGTCCAGTGTGAACTACATGGTGTTTGGCCACACTTCCCTTCCATGCGTTTTGAAGACCGACCAAAGTTTATGATCGCCGCACAGGAAAATGACCTATGGTCGGTAGATTGATTAGATCCCATCAAGGAACGACTTACTCCTACTAATCTCACATAACCAGTCCTATGGCGATCCTGATAGGTAGATTCCATTCAGGGACACACGTACCTACTATGCAAGGTATCTCCGACTTGGCGCCGCAAGAGAGCCGCGCATGGATTTGGATGCCACTTCGCGACCAGAATTTACGTTTAAGAACTAGGAGTTAGCACGGCGCTCCCAAGGAGCTCCTTCCACCATGAAGTGTTTCTCTGCGTCGTTTGTGTTCTTGCTCTTTGTGAATTCTCTGAAGAATGTAGCCCCAGCAGCGGCTAATGCGTTTCTGAATCCCAACACGGTGGATGGATACCAACACGTAGACATGACACCTGAATCAAGATCTGGATCTAAAGACGTCATTATCCAGATGTTTGAATGGTGCGTGCAACTATAGGTTTAGGACACTGATATTGATAATCTGCACAGGACCTGGGACAGTGTTGCTTCTGAATGCACCAATTTTATTGGCCCATCCGGCTACGGGTATGTTCAAGGTGAACAACAACAGTCCACTAATACTCATATATCCATGCCTGATGTTGCACAGTGAGCCCGGCCCAGGAACATGTTACCGGCGACCAGGTATGCTGTCAATCCAATCCAACTAGTGCCATACACTAAATACACTAAATGCATTTTAATTTGTTCCTAGTGGTGGACGGATTATCAGCCAGTCTCGTACATCTTGACTTCGAAGCGGGGGAATCGCACCCAATTCTCCAATATGATCACGACATGCCATGCGGCCGGTGTCAAGGTCATAGCTGGTAGGTTCCCTTCGCAGAAGTTCCCATCGTAATTACAACTTATGATGATCTTTTGCTTGACAGATGCCATCTTCAACCACATGACAGGCGGTTCTGGGATTGGTGTTGCCGGATCGCCATACACGCACTACGTCTATCCAGGCACATATGAGGCTCAAGACTTCCATTATTGCGGACTTGAACCCAATAATGACATCGTCGATTATGAAAATAGGCTCGAAGTACAGACCTGCCAGTTGGTAGGTTTGGCTGAGTGCGTATACTTCTGCCTGCCTTGAGGGTTAAACGCTTAATTGTCTCGGAAGCCTTGCCACGGATACCGACGACTACGTGAGGGGCCGTTTGGCCGAGTACGCCAATGACTTGCTCTCTCTCGGTGTCGATGGATTGCGGTTGGATGCCGCCAAGCGTGAGTCACGTTCAAGATAGATTTTTATGTGTAAATTTGACCGACGCAACGTTTCAGATATTGCGGCTACTGATCTTGCAAACATTACGTCGAGATTTACTTCCACTCCGTATATTACACAGGAAGTCATCTGGGGTTCAGGGGAACCCATTCAGCCTTCAGAGTATGTCGATATTGGTGTGTTTTGATTATATCACTTTGTTGGATCATGTCCATCTACATTTTTCACAGGTAGTGTCCAAGAGTATATCTTATTCTTGTCTTGCTCATGGTATTTAATTTGACTGTCTTTTGTAGGTTCCGCTACACCAACTCACTTAAAGATGCATTCCTGGGAGGAGGTATCTCTAGCCTAGAAAATTTAGATAATCAAGGTGGTCGTGCACTGACTCCCTCGCTGTTGATGTGTCTTATTTTGATGAATAGGATGGGTACCGGGAACTAAAGCCAACGTCTTTGTTACTAACCATGACACTGAACGGGTGCAGATTCTCCTTGTATGTTTGGTCGTTTGATTTTTGATTCCTTCGAACAGAACGGGAACTCTCTCAACAGCAACTCGCCCTCAAACACATACATCACTGCAATGATTTTCTCTCTTGCTCATCCTTATGGGACCCCAACCATACTATCCAGCTACTATGGTTTTACTGACACAGACGCCGGAGCGCCTAATGGGGGTTAGTCAATTGTTTTATATACCTACTTGTCGACATCAATAATTCACACAAATCATATCATTGTATGTCCAGGTGTCGGTACGTGCACAGGGACATGTGGCCGAAATGGATGGCTTTGCCAACATCGTTGGACCGCCATCTCTGGAATGACCGGTTTCCGCAACACCGTCGGCGAAGCGCCTATAACCAACTGGGTTTCTCCTCAGTCTAATCAGATAGCTTTTGGACGAGGTAAAGATCTTTCTCTTCTTAATTGGCTAGCCGTCTTAACAGGAAATCTCAGGTTCAGCTGGCTTCGTCGCCATCAACAATGATGACTTTGCATGGAGCACTACTTTCACCACATCATTTGCGGATGGCTCATACTGCGATGTCATCAGCGGCAACAGTGCTTCCGGATCTTGCACTGGTACTTCGTGAGCCAACTGATCGTTTTATGGCAGCACGACATGCCTTTGAAAAATCCGTAATTCTTACAGCTTTTCAGTTTCTAATGGTTCTTTGACAGCTACCGTCCCTGCTCGGAGTGCTATTGCCATCTATACGGGGGCGACTGGTGCTGGGCGGCAAAGCAACAGTGTCTCCGTGGCATTCTCTGAAATTGCTATCACGAACTTCGGAGAGGTTCGCAAAATTTAACTGAATCGAGTCGAAAATATCCAATTCTAACCTGGCCTTTCTTTTTTGTCATAGAATATTTTTATCGTTGGTAGCATCCCCCAACTAGGATCATGGGCACCCGACTCTGCGGTATGTCTAATCCGTGTTTGCGCAGTATTGACTGACCTTTTGAGCGCTTGTATGGCAAGATTACAATGTCTTCAGCTAACTATCCGAACTGGATGGCAGATATCATCTTGCCGGCCAATACTGCATTCGAATACAAATTCATCAGAAAGGAACCGGGGGGATCCGTGAGTCACTTCTCAGAGTTGGTGATTTTTTTTAATGCTCGCCGGGAAATAGATTGTTTGGGAGAGCGATCCGAACCGCCAGGCTACCACAGCACTGTCTGGTACCCAAACCATTTGTGATTCGTGGAGGTGATGAATATGCGATGCGGGTTGGAATTTGACTAGCATATGTGATTTTGAATAGGTTTTCGGATTAACTGGGATGTATATTATCATGTTCATTCTACAGACTCGGTCGAAACTTTCTAAAACGGCCTACACCAAGGCGGCATTATAGGAAGAGAGCAACCAGTGCAGATGAAAGAAAGCATACCTTGTCTCCTTGCGTTAATGCACTCGGGTATATGATGAACCTCAATCGCTACGGCGCCAGACATGAAGCGATATAATAGAACCTTTATACTAAGGATCTTTTTGATTTGCTGTTTAAGTCAAACCTCTCAGCTAAAATTCAAACGATGGCTATTGCGAATCAGGACTTGGGTGGTGAGAAAGGTTATGTGAACGAACTTTCATTTCCAAGCTATAAAGGGCTTGCGGGGCTTCGGGAGCGGATATCTCAACATCTGCTGCATATCGCTAATGGATGGCCTGGATGAATGAACTGCCGGCGGCTTTGGCTGCCAAAGCTACGAATCAAGACGGCGTCTGAGGAGGATCGCACCAAACTGAACAATGGTGACCCCGACCCAAAAAGCAGCAATTGATCAACAACCAATCAGACGACTACCCACGTTCTCCTTGTAGGTCTCCCTTATCCGCCACGATGAACGACAGATGACAGGTATGTGACGGAGGATGGAAACATACTCCTTCGACGAAAAGGATAGCATTATAACCGTCCTAACAGGTGCCTAAACGGTTCTAGAAAACCCACCTGCCATATAGCCTTTTGAACATGCGCTTATATTATTGAGTGAAGTTGAGCTAGATCCCTTTTATTATGAATCTGGTGTTCTTGGCGAGGTACACTGTGGCAGTGTTCAATTGGGTTAGGGTCTGTCCCCCGACCTCGGGAAATCGCCGCGGGGCTCTTCGCGGTATCACGCGAAAACGGGGAGACACAAGGAATAAAATACAACCATTCACATTCAAAATACAGTCTGACCTTACGAGCTCCCAAAAACACCTTTGCTAGCTGACAATTCAGCACCTAACTTGTACCCAAGGACCTTGATAGATAGTTTTGCTATCAGTGAATGATTGCATCAGAGTCAGGCTATAATGGCTCGCCTTGTCCCAGTCCAATTTCTGCCGAGTCATAGGAAGTGCGCGTCTCAAACCCTTAAACGTTTTCTCTCCCATCTCATGGTAGGTATCATTCAATGAGCTCTGATATTTGCCCTCCTCGTCTTCAATTAGAGCGAGAATTTTTGCTGCTGATGATGCTGGGGATGATGTGACGACCGCCGGGGGCAGTGATAATGAAAGTGTGTGGTCCGTGGCCAGCTGGACCTACATCACGATAAACAACCGGCAATAGTCAAGCAATGTAAAAGACAACGCACATTGCCTTGTTCATAATAGTGCACATTTGCAAGTATTTTTCCATCTACCTTATTTTCGTCTAGACTGACAATGTACTCGGAGCGCCATCGCCCAGACCTGCAACATCATTGAAAGATGAACAACAACAAAATTGAGATGTTGCAAACGCACCAATAATTCGAGGGGTTATATTTGTTTGCTACAATCTGCACAAAGAATTTGTTCGATCCAGCTACTGAAAAGACGGACGCAACTCCGTCATGGTAATGCGCCAACAGGTAGTTCAGTGTTGAAGACTCCAACGCCGCTCTGGAAGATTGTGAGATTTGGTCGGCAACCAATAGCAATTCCAACTCTCACTTACCTGAATGGTTCTGAATCAGCGTCCATCTCCACTGGCTGAGGATCAGAAGCTTCCTTTTGACTTGTCAGGTGGTAATTCTCGAACAGGGAAGCTGGGTCGACTCACAAGGCTGAGATGATCAAATCTGAAGCTCATATTTGATCTAGGATCAAGGAATCTATCTTCTTCACCATCAGGCGAAGGCAATCTAGCAGCCTCGCTCACAATCGACTGGTAAACTTTGTCGTTAGTAGCTTCGCCGGAAATATATGCAAAGAAAATACCTGATGTTCAGTGCCAGGGACTTCAACAGTGATGAACTGTGCAAGATTATACTCCTGTAGGGCGGGAAGGACACCATCCTGCAGAGAGTCGTCGTCCGAAATTATGTTGCGCACGTCTGTCGGTTATGTATGATTCTGTAAGATAACGCGACCGCTCTGCGGTGACATCGACAGACCATTCAGAACATCGTTAATCTCTCCAGGCGGTGATTGTAGAATAAAATTGGCGGCAGCTTGTATGCGTTCCACCGAGTTCATAGTCGCAGATGTGTTGGAAGAGGGTTGGCCAGAAACGGACTGCGACACTGCCACCTCCCACTGTTTCTCCGTCCAATACTATGCATTTGCAGAATAACAACAACATAACTACAGCATCTGTTACTTTCGAACAATGTAACAGTCATAATCCAATGTCCGCCGGACCAGTCCAGGTTTACATCTTACTCTTCGCCACAAACTGGGATTCAGTAACACCCTTGCCCATTGCCGATGTCGATGAAACGCCCCCGGTAACAGTCTTGATGAGGTTGTCAGCATAGTCCGCTCCACTCCACTGTTTGTAGCAAACCGTTAGCAAGATATTAGACGATCATCCTCGGAATTAAACACACTCGTTGGTGAGTAAGAACATCTGTACCAATCTCCCGCTCTTTACGCTGGACGATCTCAACGTACGCCTTCATACCTTCCCTTGCAAAGGCCTTCGCAAATAGATCACTGATGTAGGCGTTTGAATGTAGACCACCGAGCTATAATCACGCGTGAGAAACATGATGTCAGTCAAAATACACCGGGATATCACTTACTGTTATGAATTGCCAGCAGAAGCCGAGCTTGCCTAGCTCCCAGACATAGTTCTTCATTTCATTCTCACCCAATCCGGCGGCGTCCCAGTTGAACGATGGACTCAAGTTATAGGCCAGCCACTGCTTATGATATACAGCATGAACACCGTACGCGAACTCCTTCGCCTGAGCTAAGATCGGACTCTGGGTCTCCATCCACAAGAGATCGGCATAAGGCGCAAATGCGATAGCACGGTTGATCGCACACTGGGTGCCACCCTGGTAGCGATAGTAGCCTTCGCGGGTTCGTGGGGTATCCCAATTCCAGTATGGCATGCGCTTCAGCCCAAACTCTTTCTGTGCAATAACCATGGCCGTCGAGTAGGATACGTGAGCAATCTTCGCATGGAACTTCGTAATGGTACCCTTATCGGCACCTTGCTTGCTCAGTGCATCGGCGAACGTCGTAGAAAACAATTGAAGGTTGGCGGAGGCTGTCCAAGCATCCTCTATAGCTTGTAGCTGTTCACCCGACTTGCCTGCTCTCTCGGCTTCATTCATGACGGTAACGAGTGGCGCTAGCGATTCGTTAGTCGATCCAAGTATGAAGGAATGGTCGCGGTCATCAATGTTGGAGGTAATAAGAGTAGCCGCCTCGGAGTCAGTTCGGGCAATGACGAGGTTCTCGACACCCATAATATCGTACTGCAATCGAATGGCAACGAGGCGGTTGATGTGTTCTGCGATTGGAACTAGCACCTTTCCCGCCATGTGACCACACTTTTTAGTACCGGGTGCTTGATCTTCAATATGGATGCCAGCGGCGCCCTTCTCGACGAACATTTTCGTTAGCTTCATGATGGCAGTGAGGCCGCCATGTCCTGTGTCAGCATCAGCAACAATCGGACGCAGGTAGTCGACGACCGGAGTCGAAGCAAGCTCCTTCTCCGACATGTTGGAGCGAGCTTCGCGTTGTTTTCGGTCGTGGAAGAGCTGGGCCATAAAAAGATGCTCCACCTTGTTGGGGACAGTGTTCGAAGGGTAATCTTCAAATCCACGATATGCAACATTCCACAGACAACAAGACAATTGGGATGCTCACCTGCAAGATCTGGACCGGGTTCGTTCGTGCTAGATGCCGTACTTGAAGATTGCCACCCAGACACATATACGGTCTCTAGATATTTGGCCATCTGAGTGACCTGTACCGGGTCAAGGCTGATTAAAAATAAGTATATCAATCCGACTGATATTCTGCATCAGCACTCACGCGCCGTAGGTATGCGAAGGAGTGCCCCGTTTGAAATGCTCAAAAAGTGTAGCCCAAAGCTTTTTCGCCTGCAAATCGGACGGGTATTTGATCGACAATGTTCCCCGTTTCGCAACGACTTGAGCAGCGGTGTATGGACGAGTCACCCGTTCGAAGCGAGGATTCTGTTTGCCACCAAGTAAGTGAAAGTACTTTCAGCTGAGACCAAACGAACCTTCCACCATTCTACCACAAGTGCCACCTCAGACCGAAACGTAGCTCGTTCGTTATGAGACATGATGATAGGAAGTAAGGATTCACTGGAAGCCGGCCATAGTTTATATGTGTGCCATCGCCCCTTTCACCTGCTTTCCTCGATCGATGGCAGCGAGCATGTGATTCGGACACCGGAAGCGCTCATCCGATCATGTGACATGATCGACTCGTCACTGAGTGGATAAACTTGCTGAAAGAGGGCCGATGCTTCGCACGCCAGAAACAAGTCCTTCACATTATTTACCTCATTTGAATACAAAGATCTTCCAGCTACCAATTGACCACCTGTTGAAAATGTCCATATTGGTTTTTGGATACTAACAATTGCCTGAAACAGACCATTTTGAAACCTGACATAACTTATGCTAGCAGCAAGTGTAGTGGTAGCTCTATCAATTTGCACTTATATATATATTTTCCACCTCTTTTTCTCTTAAGCTCTTGTTCAAGTTCTTCATCACCAAATATGCAAAAGAGTATGTTTTCCTTTCCCCCCTTTTTTTCTTAAGCTCTCATTGCTTGATCTGCATCACCGAGTACACTGAAATTGTACCCACAGTTAACAAAGTCAATGCTGAGCAATACAAAATGAAACTCACACGGTAAACCAAAAGACTATAAATTTTCAGGTTTTTTCCCACACGCAAAGCTCAGATCAAAGACAACTCCTTAGTAAACTAAGGACTTGTAACCCAAATCTGTTATCAAAGCAATGTCAGGTGCACGTGTTCTACTTTCCAAGCCTGAATTGGCACTTTGGATTAAATGCTTGGTGAAAACAACAACAATGAGAAGACCAATAATAAGATGACAGCTCCCGGTTTGCGGTTGATACCTATCATGCCTGTGTCTTCAAGGTTCTGCAGCCCTGTAGAGGTCAGGTGTAGCATTTGCTTTTAAAAAACATCCTTTGATTTGTGAGGTACCATAGTATCTTGTCTTACCGAACGTCCATCAACCACTTTCCCATCCAGCATTGTCATCCAACTTGTATAGCACTTTGCATAATGTCCACCGATTGCATTTCCCATAATTTGTACATACATGTGCAAGCATATATACAAGCCATCCATTCTGTGATATAGAATTGACAGTCCACATTGTCTTATACCGACAGGATTGGGTGCAATTTTAGAATTGGAATTTCTTGCATTGATTATAACAAACCAAAACAGCCTTTGATACAAATGATACAATATTGCTTTCATAATGATGATAAGTTGTAGACTCTGTGTAATTGTTGGAACACTTAAGCAAATCAAACTCTGCTCAGCATAATTTTACAGTGCCACTGTACAGCATGACCTATGTACAAACACCCACCAAATCACATGACCCACACTTATTAATGGTGGGCAATCCCGATTCAACCCAGGCTCAAAACCATCCTCGCAGAGTGATCAGTGGAATGAGGCCTTTAATCAAAATTATGAGCTGAACAAATTATTCTACTATGTAATTAGTGTGTACTCTATTACCAAAACGAAGCATCAAATCCCAAGATGGTGTCATAAACGGGGCATCATCAGTAAAATGTTAGGGTGTAGAGACCGTTAAAGACCGGTAAAAACCTTTCTATATCAGTACTGACCACGTGTTGGTTTCCTACTGCAAATGGGTATGAAACAGCAAAAACCAATTATCACTTGCTGAAAGAGGGCCGATGCTTCGCACGCCAGACTTACCACCACCACCACCAGAAACGAGTCCTTCGCATTATTTACCTCGTTTGAATACAAAGATCTTCCAGTAGTCTAATTTTACAGGCCACAACGCGTTAATTTCCCGGAGCATCCCTCCCATATTCACGTCTATTTAGCGCGATAGGATAGTCGTGGCCACACAGTTTGTACACTATGCAGTTTTGTTTGATAACAACGAAGCCTCAGCCAAGGGGATTTCCAAATGTATGTTCATGTGAATACAGGCATGGCTCATCGTTTGTTTATTCAGTGGAAGATCTCCGATTCCATGCCCGCCATGACGGACGAGCCCAACAGATATACAAAGTCGATCCCACAACGATACCATGCTGTTTCTTCAGATATGGCAGCTCGTCGTCAAAAAATATATCAAAAACGCCGCAATATTGCACATCCTCCTGTCACTCGAAGGGACTTTCTTGGTTACTTGCATGCCTCGTACTCGGTCCTCGAACATGAACTGTGGCCCATCAGTTGATATCAACGCCACGACTACTTTACTGGAACGGTAAATAATATTTTCGTGGATGATGATGAGACAATACCTTGATATGTCCTACCATTGATTGTAAACTTATTTCGTTTGTCTCTTCCAGTTTGATTTGTAGCCATGGCATATTTCATGTAGTAGTAAATGTACCGACAACTCATATGGTATCGCCTCATGCTTCTTTTGAAGTGGAGAAGCTGGAAGATGGTGAGGTGTGTTCGAAGGAATTCTCAAGCCTGAATGCGAAATCAAGCGTGACAACTAACCTTCTAGTATCCCGGCACAAGACGTGGAACCAGCGCGGAACGCACACCAACCTTCTCTGTTCCCTTTTCAGTATGAGGCTATTACTAGTGTATCGGAGTATCCTTGAATCTGTCCACCTTGTCGAATAAGTTATTATCTTCGATCGCCATCATACACAAGGCCTGCAAGGCCATAGCGAACAAAAAATGCAAGAACACTGCCAGTAACCTGAATCAATAGTGGTCAGAATTCGGCTATATCGAGACAACAAGACCAGTAAAAAATAAATCAACCGTGTGATGCCAAAGAAGTATTCAAGGGATGCAAGTTTACCCTTGCGCTCGCAAAAAATAGATAATGCTCACCTGTACACACATTAAAACACGAACCAGTCGTTTCTCGCTCATAGGTCCTAACCGCAAGAGGAGGAAATTCAGAATAGTAAGATTATTCGCCTCGAGAATATTGCCTGTTGTCGGGTGCAATGTTAGGTCTGTAAGACCAAATGTGGATAGTGTACGCAGAACGGCTGTCGTCAGCTTATTCGGTGGCTGGTGGAATAATGTTTTGGATGGATATAAAAGGTTCGTGTCTGGGTCGAATCTATGGAGCTCGTGTTATATCGATGAAACAATATGAAGTATTGGATATGGGTGATACCTTGGAACCCTATGTCTAGGACAAGGCACGAGACCGAATAGTTGAGGGCAAGAGAGGACGAAGTTGAAGATCTGGGGCAGGAAAAACAGTAAAAGTGTCTTCGTGAAATGGGCCTGGATCCCGACGACCGAAAAGGCCATTCCTGCGACGTAGCAAAACGTGTCACCAGGGAAGGCACGTGCTGGGTACCTGGTCCATTTCATAAGCCAACAAGATGCTTGGACAAATAAAAATCGCTAACCAATTATGATACATGAAGCCTATGCAGACGCCGACAAGCGGTAACATAAAATACAAACTGAATAAATGTCTTCCGACGAGTTCTCTGCTCCCGTGGGCCATCCCTGCACTCCAGACACCACCAATATCAACTTCGGCTTGATTACCGAGAAGATGCAGCGGTACCCGAAAGTCGATCGGCCAGGGTAGGTATAGTAGATCGTTCAGGACAATTGAGAGAGCGATAATGAGAGCTTGGCTGACTTCAGAGCCGTTGATACCTGCAAGGATGTTGATACTGTTTGTTGTGAACGTAGAGAGGAGGGACATATAGACGTAATACAGAGGTCCTGATTATTTTTAAAAATATGAAAATGACACTTGTGTGTAATCGAGACTCTACTCACCCAAATTTACAAGAGCTCCAAATATGGGACGCAACGGAAGAGGAACAACGACATGTGTATTTCCCCGTTCAGCGTAGTAGACCATGAGTAGAGGTATTGATGCGATGATGGGTATAGGAAGTTTATGCCGCCACCGGATGTCAAAAACATCATCTAGAAATCCAAGCATAGTCGCTATAAGCAGCGAGAGAAGGGAGGACAGGTACACCGATAACTTTGTTGGTTTGAGTCCATAGACAAGTTGCACGAAAGAGCGAGCGCACTACTCACTTGATGATGAAGTGACTCGGCCACGGAGAGACCTTCATGCAACATCTTTCCGTGCTCATGAGAAGGGAGGTTGGCAAGGGAATTCGAGAAGGGAAACGGGATGAAAATAACTAAGAGCAGAATATACACAGATGCGCAGACTAAACCCAGGCTCTCGGGACTAACGCAGAATTAACGCTTCGGGGCTAAATATGGTCGACAGATATTACGCACATGGGTGTCTGATATATTTTGAGCAAATCTCGTCCTTTCAGGTTCGCTGAAATGAAGGTAGGCCCCAGAGCTGGCACAAGATACAACGTTGCCAGAAGTGCGAAAATGGAGAACCCAACCGAGGTGTACAAGGATGGTAGGGGTGGGACAGGATCCAGTAAAGGTCTGAGCACGAACCAAGCTGCTACTGGGATGAGGGACCCCAACAAAATTGTGGGAAGTGGTCGGGGGGACAAGGCAGCGTTACTAGTTGTCCCTACCATAGGAATATTTTTCAGGAGGCAATCCGCGCAAATGCTTTGACCACTGTAAAGTTCAGCTGTGGTGGTGAGGGTATAAAGTGAATCGTGTTCCAGCACCGCCGATCATACACATGCCAAATCCGGACGTGACTTTGAACACCGACCACCACACCGAGTCAGTGAGGGCGCCGGACCACCTGAATAGCTCCGGCTGCCGCATACAGTGCTCAGAGGGAAAAGGGAGAGGCGTGTATGGTAAATGCTACTTGCACCTTCTTTGTATTTTCTAGTCTTATCGAACAACCCAGCGTCCAAGTCAATTCCAATCGGCACAGTCATCGAAATAAGTCCAGTGCTGCTCTTTACCAAGGAGGAATACAACAAGCATGGTTGGTAGAATTCAAAACGTTTTTTGAATTATTCTTTTGATTCTATTATAGGACGGCACACTGTTCTCGACCAATACACATTCAAATGGCGGGACGGCCGAATGGCACTCGCCCTCGGGCTCGGATCGTTATTCAACCACTCCGAAACTCCTAACGTTTCATACGCGCTCGATCGATCTACAGAGTCTATCCGATATACTACTGCGAAGCTGATCAAACCAGACGACGAAATGTGTATATTCTATGGCCATGACCTGTGGTTTGAGCCGGTTGGCTCCTGTCAACGGCCGCAGCTGTTGCAAGGGGACACCGAAGATGGATGGGGTGGACTGTCTGCAGTTGCGAATGACGTGGAAGTTAGCCGACCACAGTATCCGGCATTTCTTGACGGTGATCCAGACGAGATTATTCCTGTCGAAGACCTTCCTTTCAAAAGACTCAAAGTGACCCGAGACGAAGATGAGGAGGAAGAATTAAGCGCTATTCGTACTAGTAAGCTTCTTTACACTTCCTCGTCGTCAATAAATAACGATAATATTGATCAGTAAATGCATGGATCGTCGATATCCCAAATCCCCGTGATATCACAACGATGTTAAAGTGGGTGATCTTCATTCAGTTATAGAATCCCAACAACTCAACAGCATCCAAGATGGCTAAAGAGAAGTGGCCTCGATTCCCCAGAACTATCCCATCTCAAACGAATACGAAATAAAAACAGAACAACTTCACTTCTACTATGTAGCTCGTCTTCCGCTCCACCACCCTTACCGGAGAATCTCAGTCTCTCAGATCCATACACGGTAGCAGTACCTCGTACTGCTGGTCTTACCTTGACTTCCGTACAACTCAAATCTTCATTATGGCCTACAATATACGCTCCTCGAAGAAGAGGCGAAATCGAGCCTTGGTCGAGAGGTAAAGCGAGGTGGGCTTGGGAATCCATGAAATCAGTTGTGGAAGTCGCTGCTAAAGCACAGGCCGAGGGAGAAGTTTGTGGTATTTTTGCATTTTG
This sequence comes from Piloderma croceum F 1598, assembly GCA_000827315.1. Taxonomy (NCBI): domain Eukaryota; kingdom Fungi; phylum Basidiomycota; class Agaricomycetes; order Atheliales; family Atheliaceae; genus Piloderma; species Piloderma croceum. The sequence goes on from KN832975.1 coordinate 922,082, forward strand.
GTTCTATCATTGTGACTGACTTCGTTGTTCTTTTCTTCTCAGCTGCCAGTAGCTGCTTACGTCCCGCCATCGTTCGAGGAGACTGGTCAATTGCCTGTCTCATTTGACGCACACGATACGCGACATGCAACTGGACATCCACTTCGTCATGCAGTCCTCAACGTTATCCGGCGCATTGCCGATTATCGCGCTTCCATAGGCAACACCGAAGCAACAGCGCTTCCCACCGCATCTGGATCAGCACAAGATGAAGTCCCCAGCACAGACGGCTCTCAGAACGGGAACCACTACCTTCTCACCTCTCTAACTCTATTCACCACTCACGAACCGTGTATAATGTGCAGCATGGCCCTCCTCCACTCACGCGCGAAAGAAGTATTCTATCTTATCCCCATGGAGAGAACGGGTGGGTGCGGTGGTGTGGTGTGCTTACCGAAGCTGGAAGGGGTCAATCATCGATTTGGGATCTGTCGATGGGTAGGAGAGGGGGAAGCTGCGCTGGACGTCACTGGTCTAGCACTCGACGAAAAAATAGATGCGTGACAATAATCTAGTTGTAGGAAGATGGTGAAACACGGACGGAATACATTAAATAGTATTCTTCGCTGAGATAGACAAAACCAAGGTTGGTGTATATTATAAAGGTGATGCGCTTTGGGGGTATTACCTAGCATAATTGAGAAATAGGTTAGTTGTTAATAGTCAGGACACGGGTAACACGTACCTTCCTCAGCTCGAACTCTATCACCAGAACTCCCGACGCTTCTTCCGAATATCCCTGATAAGCGACGTCTTCGCCCCCCAGTTCTTCCTGATACTCTCATGCTCCTCTTCCCGGGCCCTCGTCAACTGCTTCCTCTTCGACGGCTGCAGCGCCGCGACCAAAGCCACAAAATGCGTCGTGCAGTTGAACATCTCCGCAAGCTTACTACGAGTATACTTTTCGGGATCTAACCGTCTTAAACGGCGAATCTCGGCGAGTTGTTGGGGTGTGACGCGCGGTGGCTCTTTCACATAGGCGGAAGGACGAAGAAGGGGAGGTTGAGGACCTGTGGGCTCGGATGATGGTGGTCGAAGCAAAGGTGATGATGGTGCTAATGTAGTGGAGAACGGCGTTGGTGCGGTCGGGGGTGGACGATGGATGAAGGTCAGGTTGTCGTCTTCTAAATGTTGTATGCCAGCATTGGGGTTATTGTTGAGTGGGTCCAAAATTTTTGGAGGCGGCTTGTGCGCTTTGTGGGTGCGTGGCATTACATGGGTGCGAGTCCCATATGCCCTGATGGCAGTAAGACCAAACGAGGTCGCTGGTTTCATTGGCAAGTGTATATGATATGGTCGTGAGTGAAGCGCGCCTGGGAAAAATTATGGACCATACGGTAGAAAAGGAAATTTCATGTCCAGAACGGGGTAAGAGCAACTTGGAATTCGAACATATTGATATACATATTACATCTAGAATGACAGCTTTCGAAACAGGATATTCTCTTGGGGAGCTTGCTCCATTACTCCGTCTTCGGGTCTAGACCAGCCTTCACAGCGGGCCGTTCCTTGACACGCTCAACCCAGGCCTTGACATGAGGCCATTCGTCAAGTGATTCTATCCCAGCGTACTTGTGGATATTAATCCTATCACAGTGGTCAGAATACAGGATAGATTTATTCTAAAAAGGACACATACCATGGGATGGCTTTGATGTCAGCTAGGCTGTAAACTCCTTTCCCTGGACCAGCGAGGTACTCGCGATCCTGAAGACGGATTTCGTATACGCCGTAAAGACGCTTGGTCTCATCGAGGTAGCCTAGGGCAATAAAATACTTTTAATTAAACGCCTCGCTATGAGCTTCAAGGGAAACATACGTTTCTTGGCATACGGGATATCTTCGGGGGCAGCATGGTGGAAATGGGTCGCTGGTTACGGAGAACGTCAGAATGATAACATTGTGCACAAAATATACTCGATCATACATTGGCCCTGCATGGGTGCCGGTCCTCCATGCTACAGTTAAATCCCATCAACAGTGCTCTTCAAGTCATCGAGCAATGCAAACTTACCACAAAGAAGATCCACTGCAGCATCTCCGAGTAATCATCCGCACTATTAACAGGGTCGAACCAGAACTTGTGGTCCCTGTCGTAGTAGTGCGCAAGGTATAGAAGGATAGCAGCAGATTCGAATACAACAAAGTTGTTGCGCGATCGGTCGACGAGGGCTGGGATACGACCGTTTGGGTTTATTTTGATGTACCATGGCTCCTTTTGTGTATTTTTGCTGATGTCTATCTTATGGATACTACCGGGATATCAGCTGAGGTCGAAGCACCAGCAGGTAGACGAGCACTCACTCGTAGTCAACATTCCCGTAGGCAGCCTTGATCTCTTCTAGCAAGACAGTAGGCTGCTTGCCATTGGGAGTGCCAGCGTAGTACAAAAGCAAAGGTTTAGTCGACATGGCAGAAAAGGAAGAAGAAGTAAATGATCTGGTAACCCCTGCAAGGCGGCTGAGCATACAAATAGCTTTGCGGCCTTAGTCTATAAGTGCAAACGCCGATGACAAGTCAGCAAAGCACGCAATAAAGGTTTGTAACCGTAAACCGGGTTTGTCAGACGAAGTCCAGGAATGGAATGGGCGCTAATCGGAAACACCGATTAGGTTGTGATTCGAGCTGCCATTAGTGTTGCCGGCCTCGTGGCTTCCATGATCGGCTGGCGGTTTCTCCCATTTGGATTTCCAAACTCTTGACCACCATGTCCTCCACTTTCCTCAACCTCATCAAGGTCAGTAGCCAGCACAAATCATCCGTTGGCCCTGCCAGATTTCTTTTTGTCAGACTCGCAGAACCCACTATGGCCTATCGAAGGTGTCCACCGTCCCTGATGCCAAACTCCGATCGATCGTCGAAGAAGCTGTCAAGTATACCCCTTCGCCTTTCAACATGCAGGCAGGACGTGCTATCGTCGTCACAGGCAATCGCAGCGACTCCCTATGGGAGAAAATTGTGAAGCCAGGACATTTGAAAACCCTCGGTGAAGATGGTAAGGCCTAATGCGGGCTCGTATAACTCGATGCTAAAGATGATCGACCGCGTAGAGGCTTCTATTAAGGTGTATACCCAGAAAATCTCCGAGTACGCAGCGGGTTATGGAACTATTCTGTTCTTCGAGGATCAGGCTATAGTCAACGCCATGTCCGCAAAAATCGTTGCGTCAGTGGTAGATACCGCTGTAAAAATCGCGATGCCTGCTTATCAAATTTCCATTCACCAGATTCGCCTCTGAGTTCCCCGTCTGGTCCGAAAACGCGACCGGCATGTTGCAATCCAATGTATGGACCGCTCTAGCTCTCGAAGGCATGGGCGCCAGTCTTCAGCACTACACCGCTTACTCCCCGGAGGTGTCAGCGAACGTGCTGAAAGAGTTCGACCTCCCTACGACATGGAAGTGCACCGCGATGATGCCGTTCGGCGTACCTACCGGTGAACCTGGAAACCCTAGCCGCCCGAAGACGTTTATCCCAGTCGAAGAGCGAGTAAAGGTTTTCTTTGAATAAACGGCCGATTTTGCGTTTAAAGAATGGTGTATAGTAGATACTTGGCTCTTTTCAACTTACAATTGTCATATGTACTTACTATAATTATTAAATTCCAAATCAACTGTACAAAGAAGACCAGTGATGAGATATTCCTCACAGCATCAAGGATGAACGCCAAGCGAACAACATCCCAGACTTGAATTAAAAAACCTAGGTAATTTTGGTAATTCAGAGGAGTGTTCTACATAATTGTCCTCGTACATGTAGCCTTTGGACGACTTATAATTTTAAAGGGAAGAAATGTCGGTCTATGACATCTGCACCACCAAGAAATATTAATCTAGAATCGAGGTCGCAATTGCATGTTAACGAATGCATTCGTCGAACAAGTCACTATAAGTACAGAACGAAAGTGGGGTGGTGCATCATGACGACGAGCGAGTAAAAGAAGGAAACTTCAGCAGGTAAAACAAGACGAGTGAGAGTGGGAGAGATTGAGATTGCACAGACAAAGCAAGAATCAGAAAACCAAGAGCTGTAGACAGACAAAGGATACAAACTAACAAACAAACCAAAAGAAAGAAAGACTACGTTTCAATATGGCGTAGATGTCATCAAGTCGTAGATAAAAGAGAGAGAGGACGCTAAAAACACCAAAACACTACCCTCCTTCGGTGGGCGCGCGACGTATATCTTGTGGCGGAGACATGACAACATCTTTGCGACTGGGCCCTGTAGAGGTCGAGGATGTTTCATCAGCAGGTTTACTAACATCGTTTGTGTCGGCCGAGCTGCGATGGCGGTGATGGGAGGTTGATCGTTCATGCTGAGAAGGCCGAGGAGGCTGAGAAGACCGCGAATTCGCTGGCATCAATAACGCGGGTTTCGCCGTAGTTTCAGAAGGGGAGCGCACGCTTCGAGATTGACTCTGCGGACCGCGGGATTGTGTCTGCTCAATCGGCTGAGATCGAGAAGGCTCGTGACGACTTGACGAAACGGAGAGTGGAGATCTATCAGGTCCACGGCTTTCACGATCTGGTTCGTGTGCCCAGCCAGGAGATGATAGCCTTCGTAGGAACTCAGGTTTTGGTGGTTCAACGGGTGGGAAGGTATACGTGATTGCCGGCTCAGGTGCGGGCAATCCGTTACGAACCATGAATTTTCCTCTTCCCTTCCCTCCAAAGGCATCTATACTCGGCCGTCGACCTTCATCGGCTCTGGCTAAACGAAGGGCACCTTCCAACTCATCCACCTTCTGGTGTAAACCGGTAATCTCATCCCTAAACCTGCCCATCTTCTTCTCTACAGCACGTTCTACTATTTCGTCCATTTTCTCCTGCTGATGCTGCAAAGACTGCATGAGTGCATTCGACTTCTGCACTTGCTCTGCTAGCCATGTTTTAAGCTGCTTCGAGTCATTGAGTGAATCATAAAACATTTCAAACGGCGCTAGAAATGCCGATTTCTCCCCGACGTATCCTGGCCGGTGAAATGATGTGGGTGTAGGTGGAACCAAAGTGGAAGAAATGGGTACAGAGGCACTTGGTGGTGATCGCCCTGTCGAAGGCCCGTGTTGCATCGTTAATGTTGTCGGCGTGGGCGGGACTCTGCCTGATGTGACCCTTTGTGTTTTCTGGCTATCACCCATAGCAGACGGCAATCGGGGCAATGTCATCGGGAATCTACTAATCGAAGCATGCGGCACAGGAGGCGCACTCTGTATGGATGGTGCCAATTGATCGGGCGATTGTGCTTCTCGTGGACTGATGACGATGTCAGCAGGTTTGTTTTTCCCTGGACCAAATTGGCCCGCACGACGACGAGCAAAACTGATAGGTGGTGGCGGAAGATGATGATTGGTGGGCAGTTGTGTTGGCTGAATGGGAGCCTGCTGAATGGGGGCTGGTGGTGCTGGTGCCGGTGCCGGTGTTGGTGCTGGTGCTGGGGCTGGGGCGGAAACGGGGCTTGTGGGTTGGGCACCGTTACTCTGTAATGGTGCAGCAGGCGGATTGCCTATGCGACGACTGGTGCTTGCGATAGTCCCCATATTGGGACTACGGCGCATACTACGGATAGATGTAGTGGGTTTGGGCATAGCACGATCATCTAGAGAGTTGGTTGTGTTGGCCAGTGATAGGCGGACAGGAGCACGAGGACTGTTTCCACTAGGAGGTACAGTCAAAATCCCCGCTACACTTCCTCTTCGTTGTTCATTAGAAAGCCCATTGTTCGGATGTATATTTACCCCTCCGGCTACACTACCTCGCCTCTGCTCGATCAAAGCTTTTTGTCTCTGTTTGACAGTCAGCATGGACCGAACCTGCTCGATAGCTGCGGGATCATCACGCCCGATCGTGAAACCCATGACTGCAGGCGATATCGGAGTTGTACTCGAAGGATCCAGTGAAGGAGCTCTGACATCAGTGTTCAAACCTAAAGCATGTCCGCCGCTGACGGTTACGCGCCGCTTTTTGGACGGTGGGGCAAGTAGACTCGGCTGTGGCATACCCGCCGAGTCCTGCGAGGGTTTAGGTTGCAGTGGTCGATTCTGTAATGGGGGTGATGGTGTTGCATCAAGCATATCATGATCGTCTTCCTCCTTCACACGAACAACAACGGGTGATTGACGGCTGCCGTGTCCGAACCCATTAATGAGAGATCGCAAGTAGGCGATTATAACTCACTCTGATGCCGAATTTGAGGTTGAAGAGTCGTGCTCTCGAGAACGTTTACGTCCGTTGGGACGGGTGGCACTGCGTTCAGCACTAGGCTGGCGAGAGTGATTCCTCGAGGGAATGTCATTGCGATTGAATCGTTCAAACGAGCCCCGGGCCTGGATGGGTGGCAAAGAATTGCTAGAATGTATACTGTTCAAGGACGAGGAGCTGAAGGCCTGGGCAAACGAGGGTAGTGACTGTGCAGCCATGCTGGACGACGGGGACTGGGTAGGAAAGACTCTGGGATTATCGTGCCGAAAGGGGTTGTAGGGACGAGAAGGCGAGGGAGCCGAGCTGGCCACAATTTTGGGTGGTGGTATTACAGACGTCCTTGATATAGCAATATTGATGTTTCGCACTAACTGCCTCCTCTACGCACCTTGTTGCACACCGACCTCGATAGAAGGAACCCATCAAAGACTCAGAAATCCAGGCTAATGGGTTCATCATGCCAGTTCCTGACTTAGCCGACCTTTTTCCAGCCGACACTCCCCGGCGCCGCTTAGCAGCACTCTACTCGCCAGCCCTGCTTTATACATAGTTTCAGAAGTGCCGCGGTGAAACCGCATGCGTCATATCATCCGAACCGCATGGTAACCATGTATGAACGAGGCGTTCACAACGGACGCAATTCCTTACCACGGTCAGGTCTCGACTTACAACGCCATTTTGGTTAAGCGATGTCCGACTTCCGGAGCCGCATATCTATGTTTGATCCAAGTACTTATTAGTTATATACAGGTACGAGGTGCATACGCTTATTGGACATATCGTTTACCCCTCCCCGACTACATGAGTATTCAATATACGCCCAGCATCAATACAAAATTGCCATCTCAATGGATACCACTGCAAGTCCTACGGCAGTCATCACAGTGATCGGCAGGAGATTCCAATATGCAAACGAGCTCTGCTTGATACGGATACCCCTTTGCTCCAGAATACCCTTCCATAACAATCCCGCCAGACTTGCCGAAAACGTAAAGCTCACAGCGCCAATATTACTCGCCACGGCCAACGCAATTGCAGCCGCACGTAAAGTGGGCCCAGGTAGGTTGGCCGCTCGGCAGACTTTCGTCAACAGAATCGTGGCACCGATGTTGGTGCCAGATATATTGCAGAGTATCACACCGAGCACACCTATGAGCCATATTGTAGGGTAGATGCCGAGCCCACTCGCACGGTCGAGCCATCGAGCGAAGACGTCTATCCAGCCTTGGTGAGCCAAAGCTTCGACGAGAATAAACTGTGAGAATGCGAAAGGGACCAAAGCAAATGGGAGTCGGGGTAAAGCAGTATGCAGGGTATAAAAATGCCTTTGGAATCGGGTATTGAATTCAGCTAAAGCGGCTTTTCGATGGTTCATTGAGGGTTGAGGGATGGGTGATGGTGAACGGGCAGTGGGTGGTGGGTCTGCGGTAGGAAGTGGTGGATCTGTTGGAGTGGAACCGTCTGGCGGAGTGCCATTAGCGTTAAGAATATTATGGCTTTTGATGTCGTCAAGCCCTATAACACCATTCGCCTGGCTATCCACCAAGGTTTGCTCCGTTCCCCTTGGTGTGTGTTTTGGTTCGTGCTCGGCTACTAGCATCAAGTCGGGGTGAAACCTGATCTTATCGTGGCGGTATCTCCAATGATCCCAAGCCAGGTCAAAGATAAGTTTGGCAATGGCGAATGGCAGACTGATCCTCCAAACGTCGACACCAAAGAAGCTGACCACAAGCATCACCGCTAAACAACTTACAAGTAAGATGCCTCCCACTAAGGCGCCAATGGGATCTAACAAGAAATCGCGCGGTTTCTTGTCGCCTTTGTTAGGTAAGACCCTCTGGATATACTTGTCATCCCGGAACTGCAGGAACAGGGCAAAGAAACCGAAAACGATGCAAGCAAGGAATGGGAAGATGGTGTAGGCACTGAAAGCGACATTGTTGACGCCAAACCCTTCGCATATTACGACATTTGTGGGATTGCCGACGAAAAGAACCATGCTGGCTGTGTTTGCCGCAGAAAATTCAGAGATGATCCAGGCAGTTTCCACGAGCTTGGAAGCCTTGATGTAGTATGTCAAAAACGCAGTTCCCGTGAGGATGATTGGATCATTGCCCACAACCACGCTTATTCCTGTTAGGAGGATGTAGAAGTAAGTGAAGACCCTCCGGCCATCCTTTCCCCCCTTATTGCGGACCCAATGTGCGGCGGCTTCGAGAATCCCCGTGACATCGAGTGTAATCGCCATGTAGGCCAGAGAGAAGAACAATATGATGATATTGTATGGCTTTATTCCTTCTGAGCCGACTATCCCTCCACGGATCACACTTGGTCCAAGGCATTGTGCGGCCCATAGGATCGCAATGGCAATAATGGGTGCGGTTGTGAGGTTGATTGATATGTGTGTCCGGGGAATTCGGACGGGAACGATGACGAAGAAGATGGAGATGATGAAAACCACTAGGGTCGCGATTGAGAACCGAGTGATCATCGAAAGAGAGCATTAACAAGGTCGTAGGTCGAAAAACGTGAGGCTTTATGTGTTTTTCGAATCCCTTTGTCCACTAGCTTCACAATAAGAGTCTGTGGGGCCACCGTCTTTGTTCTGCAGAAACAATGACAGAAACGGGAGCCGCTAGCGATATTGGCCTTGTCTAGTACTGAACCAGCAGCGATACCTGATATTGACGTCAGTTTCATCGCCGCACTAAACGCAAATCTCTGGACTGACGCTGAGGGATGGGTGAAAGATGGGTGAAGATTCAAAACATAGTAAAAAACACTCATGGAAAGCGAAGGCTGTGCTTGGCTGTGCTCCGTACCTTTTAGAACTTATCGGAGTCGTCACCGGTCACCTATGATAGGTGACGACTGGTGACCTATGGCTATATGGCCACGAACGTTGACTGCCATAACCAAACATGCTGTAAAATACGACACCTATTCCATCAAACAGGTCGCTGAAATAGGCCAAGCTTTCCCTTTGTCGGACTTGCCCGGTGACAGCACGAGGCATGTCCTATCTCAATTGGCGGCCGAGTCAAAAGATGGCGTCCGACTCGGGCGTCAATATGATCAACATAAAATCTTTAGGGTAAGATGCCCCTTCGTCCTTCCCTGCAACTGACAGAAGACATCACATCTATCTTCTCCAGTTGAACAGTTTTTTTTAATGGGACAGAATCGCTCCTCTACTAGACCATCGACATACTACAGCCAGGTAAATTATCCAGATAGGCCCTTATCAAGGACATTCTGTGTTATCTGGCTTGGCACCAGGCCATCACCATAAATGATCAGACACGTCTCTAAAAAAGACGATCTTTCTGATTTGGCTTGATGAAATTTGCCTTCCTGGAGGATGGACAATTCTGAAAACTACCATTCCCCACGGGCTAGCCATCCAAGACTCTTTCCGACGGACACTAGGCTAGGTAACGCGACCAAGATTGTGGAAATGATTGTAGCCGTCTCATGAAAAATCTACCGTCGTATTGTGGTAATTGTGGTGAAGGCAACCATAACTAGGACTATATCAGACGCAGCTGCGACTGACAGTGAAGGTGGGACTCTGACACTCGTTCGATATATCAGGCCTTCGAATGGATAATACAGCGCATGTTTTATGTATTTTCAAATCCCCAAATCTGTCCGTCTGATGACCCTTCGTTCGAAGATATGCGTGAATACATCGGGTCCCCATCAACAGAACATACTATAAATGGTACCTTTTTCCTGTGGATTCAAATGTGGAGTCAAAAGTTCATTGTTTTTTACCAGGACCGATGAATAACCTTCCTCGACAAATAATACACTACATTGCTTCCGCGTTCCTCTGACGGTGTTTCTTCACGATGGTGCGAAGGCTCGCGAGCGCCGACTCGGGCATTAGTCCAAGCTGATGACAGCTTACCGCGAATTAGCTTGCCTTCTGATACCTCGGGTGGTCTCGTCTCCATTCGTTGAGCTATGCTACGTACACACGAAGGGTCAGGTTTATAAGTAGGTACAACAACGACCTATGAGGCCTACAATTTACCAAGGTTTCCGATTTCCTTATGGGGAGACTTGGTAACTACTTTAGAACTGTGGGTTCGAAACTTCGAATTCTTTCCTTATCGATATTTGCGATCGGTCTCTCAATTCTGTGCTATTTATATAGCATTTCAGAACTGTGGCTTACTATTTCAGAACTGCGGTTTACTATCAGAAGCTGACGGGGCATCATGAAGGACAATATGATCAGATCGAAAGGAGCGACAAAACGAGCGGTCAACAAACGGTTGTGGCTACATGGCGATTGATACCTTGAGTCCGTAGCGCGGAGCCTTCGGGTTCGCGAGAAGTTCGGTCATGGCGATCGTTTTGCCGAAGAAAGAGCAGGGAATGGCTGCTCAGAGCACTAAAAAGGAAAGAAACCAATGTCAGCTAGGTAAATTACGTTTCCGGGATTCGGCATAGCTCACAGGATGCTCAAGATCCGCGAGCACTTTCCCGTACGGTAGCTCAGCAGGTCCGTCCCAGAATTCGGAGAATGGGATTATATCAGAACAGTCAATCAAATCGTCCGTGTTCTGCCCGTTATTGGCTAGTTTGACCATTGCATTGCGAAAAGCGGAGGTCAATCGTGATTGGTGATCTACGTGTTATTAGTGACGGGTCATTTGCTATCGACACTAGCGACCTAACTGATAAATGACTGCCATCTGCATGCTGTTATAGGTGCACGCGCTAGGGCGGCATCTGAAGTGAGTCGAAATTGATGCGAAGACGGCGATTTGGCTTGCATCGTCTTATTCTGCCCGGCGCCCGGATAGTTTGTTCCTCTGAGTAGGACCTGAGATAACAGTCCGGTGCACATCAGATACAACTTCGTACCCCAGAGATCGTGCTTACTTCCAAATAGAATTGACTGTCAAATCTTCCCGGGGTCGAATCCAACGGTAGTCCCGCAACTGTAAAGTCAATTACCTCCTGCCTACCGACTGAGTGCGCCGCAAGTAAGGCTATAGTATCGTCGACGGTAAATCCTGCATCGGCCATACGGGTCAGTATCTTGTCAACAGTGTCACGTGGAGACGGGATGAGGTATGGGGGCGAAGGAGCTTTGGCTTCGGGGCGACCTGCGAGGAACTGGAGGCGAGGCGATCCAGGACAGTTGGAGAGCGCAACTGCACCGGCAAATTGAATGCTGGGTTCTCAAAATGTATATTTAGAGTACAGGGAGTGAATTAACACATCAAAGACGTACATGTCACCGTAGCTGACCTTGTGTTTATCTGCGACTCGCTTCAATGCGAAGGTGATGTTTTCCAGACCTCGACTAGCAGCTGGGCCAGAAAATTTCAGCAATAGTCAAGATCTACGGTATTGAGTTCTACTGACGATAAGCAAGTTCGATTGCGTGATATTTCATAATACTGCCATCTGATAAAATTTGTCGTCAGTCCTATGTGCGCGAGATGGGTTATGATCTAACCTGCCCCTCCCCCGCTGAAAGGTGGAAAGGTCAGTTCGGCAAATTATTACAAGTATTGCTAATTTTACCCAAATCTTCCCGAAGATCCAAGTGCCTTTGACAGACCGATCGAATCATGGAAAGTGAGGCGAATCGCTGCCTGAGTCTGCAGTCCACAAACTCCGCCGCCAAAACTAAGGACCTTTGTTAGTGCTTTATCATCTAGTTAATTCATTTCAAGGTGCCTACATGTCCGCCTGTACAATATCCCTAATCTTCAGATGGTTGTCATTAGCGATATTAACCTCAAAGTTCGTGTTATATTGCTATAATGATTCACGTTTGACCAATGGTGACACTTTGAGTAAAGATTCGCACCATCAGATAGGCTCTAAATATTAGTTTCAACTCGGAGCAACATACATTTTGTGCAGGAGTCCCAGCACCTGAACGTAGGTCGTCATATCGCCCAAGGATTGATCCTGAGATGAGGTCTTGGTATGACGGAATTCTTAAAAGCGAGCAAATACGCTTACCTGGAACATAGATAGAGCTTCCAGTGGCAGCCAGAAAGCGGGCGAGGACAGCGAGAAGGCCTCGATTCTTCATCGATGGTGTGAAAGTGGCAAAACTTGATGTCCAAACAAAATTAAATATCGAGCTCGCAGGGCCTAAATGAAACCTGGAAGACGCAATATTTACAAGGAGAGGCCGTGGAAACTGGAGCTGTAGTGCTTACTCGCCACACGAAGATCCAAGAAAAAGAAAACGAAGGAAGAAGGCCTATAGTAGTTCGTTTCGGACTCCGAGTCGGTCGATGATCGAAACAGCCGCCGCGGAGTTTTAAAAACAGTGTTTCGCTGCGTGACTTGCTTATTACAAGCTTGAACTTCTTTGCAGTGCTCGGATATATTTACATAGGCCTGATAGTGAACGAGAAATGGCTCATCCTTTTCTTGTAACCGGTATCCTTCGACGTTCTTGGCTGGCCCGTATCTCCCCTACTTCAGCTCCCGCTCTACCGAATTCGTAGTCTCCAAAGCCTCTTCCTCTGTTATTCCCGTCATTCTCAACGCAAAATATAGCACTGAGCTGAGGACTACCTTGGGCAAGCCAAAAAGTAAAGCGAGCCAGTTCCAAGCGGACTTGACAACCGTGACGAACCAAATATTCCTTTCCATTCGCCAGGGTATGCCAAGCTGATGGTCGCCAATCAGCTTCTGCACTGTCTTCCTCGACTCTTCATACTCCTCTTCGAACGAATATTTCCCAGTATCTTTCTTCTTCCCCTTCGTCGAAACGACACAGGCGTGGCCCGCAAAGTGCATTCCGTAACTTTCGAAAACCTCCTTATTCGCTCCCCACCAATCGTCCAGGTTCTCCTCGTTCTCAAGCCCGTTTATCACCACCACGATGGGAACATTCTTTTGACAAAATGCCTCGTAGAACATTTTATAGTTGTTAACTGTTGTATCCTCGATTCTTGGTCCACGGATGCAATATACGAGCAGGCTGACGCCGCTATCCATGTTACGTATGAGCTTATAAAGGTTGATTATAGCTGTCTTCGCTGGGACCGCCCCTTTGGTGCCTTCGTTGAGACCTGAGGTATCATACAATTTGATCGGAGAGCCCCCGATACTGGCATTGTATGCCATACTCTCGAAGGTACACCCCAAAGCACCGCTGGAAATCTTTGCGGCATCACTCCCCAACAACATGTTGATGATGGAGCTCTTCCCAACACCAGTTTTCCCGAAAATGATAATATTACGAGGATGCGATTCCGCCATGATCTTTTGCCCCTTGTGAGTGGCTGCGTCTGCTATAGCCGAGGCTTCTCACCTATGGTATGAGTACTCAAGGTATGAGGGAATCAACAAATACAATGCAGTGTTAACACAAGTTACTGGTATGTGGACGAGTATGCGAAGAAAGTAATACAAGAATTCTTACGGCGGATTTACAGCGTGTCGTATCCCGCTTATCTGGTCCACCCGCGAACGGCGACGACGATCATCAATAACAAGCAGGCAGCGCTAATTTGCAGGCCCTCGAGCTTCTGAGTGCATCTTTAATCGTGGTCTTCATTTGAACTATTTCGGTCTATGCCAGCATTCTGTGTTCATGCGAGCAAATCTCCATACTACGAATATGTTCATCACACACACCATTAGATTGATGCCAAGACATTTCTCCGCACCAGTCACGAGCCTCGCCGAAGGCAATGATATCTATTGGTGAGTGGCGTCTTGCTCAGACTAAGATCGCAGTTCATGCGCTGACGCAGATAATTTACTAGGTATTGGATTAAACACATTCTCAATGAATACAAAAATAATTGGTGAGACATGTTGTTCTGGAAGTAACCCTTAACCGTGGCGCGCAATGAAAGGATAGCTCGTCTGAGCTTCTTCGGTGTTCACAGCGATATTGTGATTTCCTCAAATTAGACAGCTTGGTACTAAAACTATAAAGTCCGGACTTAGGGAACTAGTTATCCCAGACATGTCCTTCCTTGGGCGCTCGTTGGGCAAAGGGTAGCTCGATTCCATCCGGATTCACAATTCATCTCGGTACCAATATCGAATGCTACTCATGACATTTGGCTCATCAAGCCTAGTGCTAACCATAACGTGCGGACTACTTTCCTTCGCACAGCCTAGCAGCAGTACATCTTGAAACGGGGACCGAAATTTGACAGTTACTAGTATAAGGCATACGTGTTCTCTACTGTTCTTTGCCCCTTTCCCTATGTCGTGCAATACTGTAGCTATACATCCTATTTCGATAGCAGTATTACCGCCATGTATCATGTGTAGCATCGGCGCCACTACTAGGCGTGGTGATCGAATTGTTGGGATCGTCCTCCCACGTCACCTGCCCATTGTTTTTGCGAAGGTACTTATACTGAATGGTCTCTGATGCGGGTAAGTTGACCGTGACTGGTGATAATAAAAATGATCAACAACATCACACGAGTTAAAAGAAGTGGCACTTACTCTGCCAAATGGGATAGTTAGCCGGGTCGAGTTTGAGCGCGTCATCCGGCGACCAATCCTTCAAGGTATCGACGGATCCAGTAATGAAGATATTCTCTGGCCCACCAGTCAGGATTGGGCATGGAACAAAAATGACCCCAAGAACTTACCCCCTTCAATGGTAGTCGCATTGACGTTGAATTGAACCGAAACTGTTGGGCCACTGTTGGGCGAACAGCTCGATGGTATTGTAAGACCTTTCGCACCCCAAGTAGCGTACTTTGTACCGTTTCTTGCACTGAAGGCCGTTAGCGCAGAGGCATAGCTCTGCAAAAATTATCCGATTAGACTAGACTAATTTCTGAAAGTATCTTTGAAATATACCCAGGTCAAATCAGCCGCGCTCGTGGGAGAGCCATCACTCTTGCTATACTGTTCGGAGAGACCGCCATTGGAAGGTGTGTTTTTGGCGTTGATGGCCAGGAAACCGTCCGCATAATCTCTAATTGCACTGGTAAGGGTGGAATATGCCGATGAAGACGAGTCGTAAGTGCCAGCTTGTACGCTGGAGTCAAAATCTTGGAAGAAGGCAAGGGAAGTCGATGTTACGTTGAGCGAATCCAGGTCAGACCAGACAGTAAGGGCATCATAGAGCTGTTCAGCGACTGCGGCAGTTGTGAGATACCATGGCTGAAATATTACGCAATTGTAATAGGCATCAGACTTGCGGGGCATTTACAGGAGTAAAGGACTACTTACATTGCCTCCCATATAGACATCCTCTGGGTATCGACCAACAGCCACAGAGGCGTTGGCTGAGAGTCCATTGTTGATCGAATAGATGGACCTGAAGGAGTCAACGAAAACTTTGAGACTGGATAACGCCTTGTCCGAGCAGGGCTGGAATGTGGCAGCATCGCAGCCTCGAAGCCAGGGATAAGGGATAGCTCATGTGTCTATGGTCTATGCTTACGACAACGTACCTGCCGTATAGTCAAACGTATGGATAGAGGCTAAGACAGCGTTGGCGTCCTTTCCACTCCGCCCCCCGCCTGTGTTCGCAGTAATATATCCACCCGAAGGATTCCAGTACGACTAGAAAAACGAAAACGATCAGATCCGCTAGCTAGTTTGTGACTGAAAGGTAAATATATCACCTGCAGGAAGCATAGAAGATTGTCCGCCTGGGTAAGGTAACCGCCGGCTGCCGAAGTCTCACCTAACTTGGATGCAAGGGCAAATCCTTCTCGCAGAGCTCGATGTTGGACGGCAGTAGTGAAGAATGACGACGACTGGATCTCTTCCCAAAGATCAAAGCTGGAATGGAATCGACCAGTTAGGTGATTTATCAGTCATGGAGGATCTCTTACGTTGTTTGATTCCAATTGCTCGAGACGTAGTCCAAATCAAGTTGGCTATTCAAACCGACTTACATATCAGAACGGATATGGACAAGTTGAGGTACATACATTATGGGCCAGAGTGTGTTCTTTACACCGGTGATGTTGCCATTGTCGATAAGATAATTGGCATAGGTGATCATAGCTGTGGCACGGAGGGCGGGTCCATCTAGTAGTCCAAAACGTCCATTGTAGTATATCAGCTTCATTGGTTGATTTGACTAACCCCTTTGAGGACGCCCCCTACATGCAACACATGAGGACTAAATTGGTTAATTGGTTCACCAAAGTTTACGGCTTACCAGGAACCTTCGAAAGCCGTTTCGTTGATGTAAAATTTCGGTTCTCCTAAGCCGCCAGTGGACACGTTACTACGTTATAGTTAATCCAACAGAGCCCGATTTATGTCCAAGTGATAAAGCACATGCCCACTGGGATTAGGAATTTTCTGAAACGTGGCCTCAGCTGTGACGAAGTCGTCAATCAGGTTGCCAAATGACGAGTCTTGTCCAGTAGTGTACTGGTCGATGATGACTTTGAAGACGAGAGATGAATCACGGATCCACGAGTAGAGGTAGTCAGGATTTGTCGTGCTAGGACTAGCGATGACTACTCCAGCCTGCGAGTCGAGAGAGGTGAGTGATATTACGAGGCATCAAACAAGTATACTTGCCATAGCTCCCGATGACTTGCTTCCGTCAGGACCAATGTTGGCAAGTAAACCAGCCTTGGCAATGGGTCCTTCACTACTGATGTACTGATCCACTGAGTTAGACTGAGCAGAGACAAAGGCGGAAAGCGTTAGTGTAGAGACGGCGAAGAAACGCATGGCGGCCTGACTCCAAGGGAGTACACAGTCTGCACTTCACGATATAATTTCAGTTTTCTGAGTAATGACGGACAACCTGTCGCGACGTTGACATTAAGGGCTCTACATATACATGTAGCATCGAGAAGATCAAGTCCTCGCGTGTTACCTACTCCGAGCCGGCGTCGGTTGTATCCGCATATGCGCTCGCTGCCATGTTTCGACCAAAACATGTGAAAAGGTGATCACAATAGGGTATGTTAAACATACGCCCCACGATGTCCATTCTCCAATGGACTGTTTTCGGGTTAAATCGCCGGAGAAGTGCCATTCTCGTAACCTAGGTAATCATGATCAATTTTTCAAGCACCCAACGAGAAAACATACCTGAATAGAGCTTTGGCCGCGCCGCGTATGTGCGATCTTTACATTCTTTGCCAACATATGTGCCTCTCGGCGTTCAATTGGATGCGCCATGACATCATTCCGGCATTTCCCAAAGTAAAAATGAGCAGGCGTACGTCAAACCAGTCTGAGAACGTTAATGTCTGTTGTTTCAAGTCCCGTTATAAATTTTCAGGTGAGCAAGGCTAAGTTGTGGATTAGATAATGTTTGGGTCGTCGTCAAGTCCAAACCCGTTTGCTTGCCAGACGGGATGGCTCGGAGTCGGACTTCGGATGCTGGCCACACGACCTGAATGAGTCTTGTGCTCTTTACACTACATAGTGATGACCTGACCTACAGTCGTGTCGATTCCTGAGGTTGGGTGCACTGCAGCATTGCCAGTATGGCATCCCGTTTGTTTATATTGGCTCTCTTGCTTGCTTGTTTAGCTCCTATTCATTCGCATCCAATCGACTTCCTGCGCAGAATCACCTCCACCGCAAAATCAGAGAGGAATTGGTTGTGGAGTTGGGCATGGGGATGGGGAGAGAGTACCGTGTCCATAGTGGACCGATCTCCTCCACTTACGTTTGCGTCTAGACCTGCTGCATTTGGTGCAGAGCTCACAGAACCACTCTTGGGCTACGTGATTCCACTATCGTCCTTCACGGTTCCTTGCGAAGGGGATGGATTAGGTCCAAGCATACCTCCAAATCTGGGTTGTCCAGAGCTTTGCGTGAATGGCCCAAATGAACCTGAGCGGTCGGAGACCTGGATAGCATTGGTTCAGAGGGGCGAATGTCAGTTTGTGGACAAAGTCCGAGAGGCACAGCGTTTGGGAGCAAATGCTGTCGTGGTGGGGGGAGATAACCCGGAAATCAGCGGGTATCCTGACGGGCTCGTCAATATGTACAGTCCAGGTACGATCATTCATCTGTTCTAGCCATGTTGTCCATTCAGTACATTCAGCAGACGACTCGTCGGACGTATTCATCGCGGCCACTTTTATCAAATATTCCGACTATGTGGAACTCTCAACGCTGATCGCCGTCTCTAATACCTCACATTCTGGCTTGCGGACGCTATCTTTATTGATTACAGCGGAGTATTCTGTTTGGGAATGGTATTCGTAAGTCGTGCCCTATATGATCGATGCGGACTCTCTTGATCGATTCTTCCTCTAGCCCCGTGCTCACCTTCGCGATTATACTACTACTTCCATCCTCATTGACACTTATAACTCTATTGATACACCGAGTTCGTGCGTCTCGCGCTGCACAGCGAGATCGTGCACCAGAGGACATTGTCAAGAACCTTCCATCGCGAGTGTGGACTGGTCCAGGACCTGAGAAGAGACACAACAACGACCAAGTAACGTCATCGACGCCCACACCTGACCTCGATCTGGAGCGGGGAACCGAGTCTTTGGAAGCAGGTGGTGACTCATCTACATCTGGTCCAACGCAGCCGCAAGAGCAAGCCTGGCACGAAACCCAAGTGGAATGCGCGATATGTCTCTCCGACTTCGCGAAGGGCGACACGGTACGCGTGCTACCGTGTCACCACATCTTCCATCTTGATGAAGTCGATGCATGGTTAATACATCGCAAGAAACTGGTGACTCTATCAATTTAGTCATCAAGTAAACTTCTCTGACCATTTATCTCATCTAGTGTCCCATCTGCAAGACCGATGTCACGCAGCCACTGCTGAAGCCCGAACCGCGTGAGCAATCTGCCCTTTCCGAGGAGACCGAGTCCATGGCTAGTGTTGAAACTCCAGCCGCATCTGAACGTACACCCCTGCTCCAACAATCGTAGCCGTATATTTCTGCCGCCATATATCCCTGATGATACTCTTACGATGAACTACTCCCCCAATGAATTGAACCTTGAACCTCGAACCTTGTACTGTATGTATATTGCGTAATCTAACTGTCTAGCCGTGTCTAGCCTGGTCTTTCCTATGGTCTCGATCGCCCAGGGGCGATCCGATTTTGTCATGTTCGGTACTTCTGTCGTATTCTACATCATTTGAGCTCCGTTCATATCCTTGACACGGCGCGAGTTTTCGTGCCGTCTGCCGTGACTCGGAATGATCTGATCTGCGATTCAGTGGGAGAGCAGGATAGTGTGAAGCAGCCACAAAGTGAAGTCTACGGGAAGCTGGGGTGCTAGATATGTCATCCCTAATGGACCAAATCTGAAGGAGATATCTATCTGATCTGAATTGTGTATGATCGTCCATGCCAATCAAAGCATTGTCCATCGAAGTTCTGTCTGTCTTTTCAGATGAACTTATTCGGAAGGAACCTTCCTACCCAAATTGGGTTCGTGGCGCTTCTTTATGGAAATGCCGTCAAGTGCTTTTTGTCTTGACAATAGAGGTATCAGGTACAGTGCTTCCATACTGGTATATTTCACCAAAAATGTCAGTCGGCCTTGTAAGCACATCAGGGCCTTTGTCGCGGCCGGTCCGGGACCTGCTGTATTGGTCAACTCTTATTGTCTAGGACACATACCTTTTGGTCGGATCAGCAAATAGGCGCCCAAATTATACTCCAGGATGTTTTACCCACATTGTTTAGAGTGGGCAAACAAATTCGCTTTGGCCTCGAGTTCGTGGCTATAACCTTGTTATGACGCTTAGTTTTCCATTAGACTAGCCGATTTCGGGTGTCCCCATTGTCAAATTCCACCGTCTTAATCACAGTTCCGTAGCTTGACGGAGCTCGTCTGGAGAGATTTAAAGGTGCATCCCTCTGTTCGGCTGTTTGGTTTCTGGACCCTGCTGGCTTGAAGTTTCTGTGAGTCTTTCAGCGCCTCTCTACTTTTCGGCCTTTTCTTAACCCGCATATCATCTCCATTCTACAATGCATGAAGTCGCTGTCAGGTCATCGATGAGCCGACAAGACGGTGAACCTTAGTGCTATAATCATTGAGAGCTTACAAACTGATTTTTACCCCTGTAAATTCAGCTGCGCCATGCATCTCACCCCAGTACTCTCCCTACTGGAATGACGGTAGTTTAAGGCGTGCTAGTATCGGAGACCATCCGGCGACAGCCCAGGGAAAACAGGGAGCATATCGCACAAAACCTTGTCGTTATAATCAAGCTGGATATTGTCGGTCCGGTGCCTCATGCCCCTTCAAGCATTCCCAAGATGACTTGCAAGGTGAGATTAATCAGACGTCAGTTCTCCGCGTCAAATTTCTAGATCTCAACCCGACCGTACAGCTTCGGTGGCGCACCCGAGTCGCAAAACTAGCATTGGAGACGCATCCAGACCACCTCCAACGAGCGCTAGAGGTAAGTTTAATGAACACTTTTGTTATTAACCTATAGTATACAAGTTAACGGTAACATTATCAGTGCGGCCATCGATTTCCATTCCTTTGACGCACTACCCTGTCTATCCGGCATATCTATGTTCACCTCCTTGGCCTGCTGTTGGCCCCAATGCTTCATCTGCACTTTCGAATTCTCCTGTGGCCTCGCAGATCCACCAAAATCCAGGACGCGTGCCAGTCAATCTGGTACCTTCACCGTTTGGTGGCAGTCCTTTCGATTCAAATTTACCTTCGTCTTCTCCCGATTCAAATTTATTGTTGGACGAGCTAGTTACGCCGTTTGAAGGTATTCGCTTGTCGGAACCATTTGCTCGTCGCCAATCCTATCCACTCACTTCGCCTGATTCTACTTCTGGTTTGTATGGGGCCATCATGTCCCCTACATCTGGCTTGCCATCCCATTATGTTGACCGCTTTGGCATACCATCTCCTAAATCGGGTGGTTTGTCCCATCATAGTCGCCGATCTTCTTCGCAAAGTTCTCGAAAACTCGCCGCATCCTACAAAAGTAGGTCCATTCTATTATATTCCGTATATTCCGATTCTAACTTGTACCTAGCCAAACCATGTAAATTTTGGAGGCAAGATGGCAGCTGCCCTAACGGCCAGGCGTGTTCATTGTGAGTTTCAAGCTATTCATTTTCCGTAAGCGACAACCAATACCAAAACAATTGACAGCATCCATGACGGGGACGCTCCACGTAGAGCTTCTTCTCAATCGAGCGAGGATTCTACTGAAATAGGTTCCCCTTCGTCGGCCCATAGCTCGCAGCTTCCATATGACCTTCCTCCAAAGCCACTATCTGCGATTGAAGCAAAGAAGAAGCATGGCTTCTATCCTATCAGCTGGCGTGTCATCGGCGGCGGCGTCATGATGAGCGGAAAACGTATGTCTCGTAAATGTTTAAATGATTACTTTATTACTGCTAATTTGAGTCCTCCAGGCGAAGTTTGCCATTCTTATTTGTCCGGCTATTGCGAGAAAGGAGACGACTGTCCATATGCTCACGAGACCGACTCTGATGATGATTGTGAGCCTTTTCTGTGCTTCATGTTGTTCAAATATGCTGACAAAGAAATTGGTGCTTCGCTAGCGTTACCACCTTCTGAGAATGATCTAGAGGAAGAATACTATCATGCAGGACCTCCCTCTATTGTCTACCCTCCCCGTGTTGAGGTAGATTCAAAGCATCGCGCTGACGGCAAACCAAAGGGCACCAGACCAACCTCAATCTCGATCCCCGCTGCCACGAACTTCCTTCCAACATCGGAAGTGACTAATTCTCCGCTTCTCACTGTCACTTCCAGCAAAGCTGGCCACGACAAGAAGGGAGGCAAAGGGTCTGTTGCTGCTTCCGCGACCCATCGAAGAACCAGATCAATGTCTATACCTCCGAGACCTGGTTTTCCACTATTGGGAAATGTGAGTATACATTCTGCGTCTTCCCGATAAAAAATAGAAATCTCAATCATCTTTTTCAGCTATTTCCTGCTGAATCTCCCGGAGTTCTATGAGAAATTCACGTTCTCCCAGGGACATGTAACTAACTTACATATCCGCTGTTCCCGAACACAGCAATTTCGTCTTCAACCTCGGGACGGTGCTTGTTTTGTAGTAATAGTTTGTCCACACTTACCCCACGCTTATTAGGGCTCATTTGTTTGCCGATTGATAGACTCCAGTAAATACGACAAAAAATAACGGCTGCATGATAACGAGCGGATGTGATGGCAACGAGACATGATGCGCGAGCGAGAGCAAAATTGACCCAATTTAATGAATTATTTAAACGAACCTGAAAAGTTGAACCAATTCCATCAGCCACACATGCTATAATAAGTTAATTCTTTGCCAAAACAGGATTGCACTACGCATCATGTAAGCGCCTGCGCCACCATGCGCGAGCAAAATGCTCATCTCAAGTTGATAACATCCTATCCAGGATTTAGTTGACTGGAAGAAACACTCATAAATTGTCTTTCAATTACCTTGGTTTCTCGACAACATCCTACTTATTGGAAAAAGTGCCCTCTGGATCAATCATGCCAGTATCTAACAAACGGCGTTTAAGTAAAATGCATGCCTGTATAAATATCATAACCTATTGTTTATATTTGGACCCGCGCTACACAAGAAGCATATTCCAATAAGGGTGAAGCAATCATACCTTTTACGCTCAAAGAATGCGGGCGGTGGCGTTCATTATGACTTAACACTGTTCTGGGTCACCTACTTCACAACCAATCGTATGAAGTCGGTGGTCGAAACCAATGGATACATAATTTGTATTGGTGATAAGGCATTACGGTTGGGACGAAATGGAGTAATCTCCGACGAAAATGTAGGTGATAAAGAGCGTAGGTAATAAAGAGCGAAAGGTTGTGTGTACATACACTGCAGGGGAGCAGGAAGAGTCCGTTGCAATGGTAGCCCTGCTACAAAGTCAACATTTCACACAGCAAATAAATATAAGTGATAATAATCAATGTCAAACGGCTCAACTCATACCACCATCATCTGCCGTTGTGATAACCTCCATGATCATAATCGCCATAGCTCTGCTTTCCACCATACGAATCACCTAATGGCTGCAAGCTCAAGGTAGAATTAGGATCGTGCAGAGGCGCATATGTAGTGTTTTGCGCAGGAAGCACAGACTTCTTCGGCCTTCTCCTCCGACGGCAACAACATCTCCACACAATGAGCCCAATGGATATGATCAAGAATAAGAGACATCCAGCAAGGATGTACGGCCATCGGCTGATGACCATCTCTTCGTAATGCTGTTTCTTTTCTTCTTCTGATTCAGGGGAGTGCTGGCATTGGCTGGCGGGTAGGAGAGCCTGAGAGGGACTTCCTGTGGTGTCCTGCCCGTGCAATCGCGCTTGAACGAAGTCATTGTGTGCGGTGTTGACATCTGTGAGAGGAAGAAGTTGCATGAAGGGGGCGGTTCGGTCGTTGCTTGAATCGTCAACGAAGTCCCCGTAATCCAGTAAAGTATAGGTGTTCCGTACTATATGGAATTGTTAGTAATTCTGGACAGCTAATTAAAATAGAAGATAGTCATACGGAAGTTCATTCCCACTGGATGCGAGATATAGCGTCATTAATACTACAATTATTTAGAAGGAGGAAGTCACGCACGGATCATATCGTATGAGCCCAAGAGACTGAAAGCGGCTGTGATCGGTTGGAACTGTGAGTAAATGTGAGAGAATGAGCGACATAGTGACAATTGAACACCTACAGTCCCAATGCAGGTGGGGTTACCGCTCGAATCAGTCATGTTGAAGTCGGATGACACGGTATCGAGAGGGTGGATTGGGTAGTTCACTCCACCAAAGTTGAAGCTGATGTTGAGCATCTGGCTGCATGGCACCAACCATAGTTGCTCATTGGTGTCATATTGGGCCCCTTGGACACAACCGTATATCGAATCGGACATGGCACGCGGCACCTGGGGAAACGTAAAGCCAGAATCTGCCGCCCACCCATAAGGGACCAGATACAAGCAACAATACCGTAGCACTCACCATATACAGCCACGAGTTGACCGTCGGGTGCCTTGGGCACAATCGAGCTAGTTTTAATAACTTGTCCGTCCGGTCCGATGACGCCTTTGTCCTTATCCGACAAGAGTTGCCAGTGCTGGTCGGAGGACGTTAGGCCTGGGACAGTCTCAACACTCATCTTTGTTTGGGATGTGATATTCTCATATCCTGGTACGAGTTCTGAGATCGTGATTTGGCCGGTGATCGTATTGCCTGGGTCGCCTTGTCGGTCAAGCAGGAAGGTAATGTAGTTCTGCGTCGTTTTGTTTTGCTGGAATATCCTGTTCAACATCGAATCTCCACTTGCATCCCCCACTTTTTGGCGAATGACAGAGCCAGAGTTTGGGCCCAGACCTGCACAAGACAGTGAGGATTTGAATATTACAAGAAATGTATAGGCACATACCTACGAGGCCCTCGTAGCCTTGGGTTGTAATGTCCGTAGAAAATGATGATGTGTTAGTTACAAGCAGGTAAGCTTGGTTGTCGACAGTGTAATTGTCAAACGTCAGGCTGGCAGTATTGATATCACCTGAGACGTGACATTAGCAGAATGCACGAATGAACAAAGTAAAAAATGAACAAACCTGCGGCCTGCCCAACGGCGTAAGATAACGTTGTAGACTTGCCGGTATCTGTCGATCCTGGCACTGACCCGGTAACCCATAAGTCGGAACTGTCCAACATGAGCTGAAATGTTGGCAAGGCAGAAACGCGCCACTCACCTCCCCGTGTCGAGCATGACCGGGATGGTCCTGCCTCCAAGCGTAATGTTTGACATGTACTCTGCATTATGGTTGTTGGCGATAGCTTGTCCAGCGATGCCGGCGCGACGTTGTAAGTGACTAGTCCGCTTCACGGAACGGGCTTCAAAGGAGAGTTGGGCCGCAGAAACTGAATAGACATGGAGAAGAAGGGAAAATGGGATGAATGAATGAGGATGCATCCAGCCTATAGCTGTCTATACAACAGAGTAGAACGAATGAATGTGAGATTGATTCCGCTTGCCACTAATACTTTTTTTGATGCATCGAGGCTAAAAGTAGATTGCCGAATTCTTAATTCGCATTATCGCCTCTCTTCCTTAAAGATTCTTATGCGGTGTCAGGTCAAGGGCGGAACATGTCCACGATGTCCACGACTGCTTTACAGTGCCGGCTCGACAGGGCCATAGTCACTAATATGCCTCGCCCTGCAGCACTGGTCACTGCCACAGGTAACGTGCATGTCGCGCGTCGCTCGCTATGTTACCGTGTGTGCTTCCGATCAATTCAGCTTGTCACAATAGTCCACAGCGCCAAGGCTTTTTGAAATACAAAAGGCACTGCCATGGTGAGCCATTAGATTTAAAGCACTGTTATCCGCGTGGTGCTCCTCGTTCCCTCCCACTTCTTGGGTCTAAATTTGACCATGAAGTTCTCCAGCTCCGCTCTTTTTTGCGCTCTCGTTGCGTTACAGGATGTTGATGCCCTTCGGCTCGGGCTCCGAGGGTGGACTCGTAGTAGTCCGGCTACATTTCTGCGTCGTCGAGACCAACTGTCTGGCTTGGACGACAAAAGTAATATGAGATATTATACCAACCTGACGCTCAATGGACAGACGATTAGTGCACGTAAGACAACTTTACAACTGTTATGTTTAAAAGGCTGGATTCGCTCATTTTCTTTGCGAGTGTAGAGATTGACACCGGGAGGTGAGGCGTCATGGCTAATACAATATAACCCTTGGAGCTTAATCCGTGCTCTAGCTCAGACCTGTACGTGGCAGGCACGATCCCAGGTGCAACAAGCACAGGTAAAACGACCAGCATCACATACGCTAGCGGATCTGTTGAAGGTATGGCTATGCCGCTGATCGCACTCAATCTTATGCTGATCGTGTGCAGGTTCTGTGAAGACAGCCGCGCTGGAATTCGTGGGCTTCAGCATTCCTGACCAAGCTTATTGTGCGAAATATCGAATAAACCTCTGGATGTAACACTCACTCACAATCCGCAGTGGAGATACCACCCAGCAGCTCGGACGCCGAGAACACCGGTCTCATTGGCCTGGGGCCCCACGTCGGTTCCAGTGTCTACTACGCACTCAACAAAAACCCATCTGGGGACCCTCCGCTCGATAGGATTTTTCGGCAGAATACCAGCACACCTAATTACCTCACGGTTCTTCTTGGAAGATCGGACGACCCTGATGAAAAGTTCCCAGGAGACCTGACAATCGGCGAACTGATCCCCGGTTACGAGAACATCACAAATCAGCCAAAACTCGCGATCGCGGATGTCGTGGCTTCGGATGCTGGATCACAGCATTGGGCCACCTTGCTGGATGAAAACGGCATTAGCTCTAATGGCACAATCATCAGTTTGCCAAAGTCTCAGGTGGCTAAGCCGGCGGACTCAGGCAAGGAATTGGTAGTAGTGGTAAGCATACATACTATAACTTGGCTCGACATTGAAATCTGACCATGGATATGCCAGTTCGACACCGGATTCTCTTTGCCCCAACTGCCACGGTACGTTGTATTTGTTTCTTGATCCAAGTATGCCCACTGATCGCGAGATTTAGTTCTGTGGTAGATGCCATTTACCAAGACATCCCGGGCGCCAAGTTTTACAATGATACCTCCGTTGGGCCTATATACGCCCTTCCATGTGACCAGGAGATCGACTTAACATTCTATTTCGGTGGGCAGCCATACCCCATTCACCCTCTCGATACGAACTTGGACGGGTCTCAGCTAAACCTTATGGATGACAATGGCAATCCTGTCTGCATTGGAGCTGTACGTGTCTCATCCGCTCCGTCCGTTTGTCGCGACACTCATCTCTCATCGCAGTTCCAACCTGTCTCGTTTGACGCCTCATTCGGCAGTGGTGAAGCACCAGACTTTGACATGATCCTCGGAATGGCTTGGTGTATGTCTCTTAAACGACCAATTTTATCAACTAATGAAACATTTCTCCATAGTGCGAAATGCTTATTTGTATGTGAATATGGGGGACTTCATTGACGGATCTAACAATACGGCCGATCCATATTTGCAACTGCTGAGCATTACAAACGACACAGCAAAAGCTCAACAAGATTTTATTCAAGTTAGGGCTGGGGGTAACTTTGCTGCAGCAGCCAACGCTGAAGAAGCTCTTGGCAAATCTTCAAGCCGACCCACCGTAACATCTTCAAAGAAGAAAAAGCCGCTGAGCAAAGTCTCGAAGATCCTCATTGCCGTTGTTATCGCTGGCATTATTATGCTCGTGCTGTTTGGCGTTCTCGTATGGTGTTGCTGCTGCAGAAATCGCGGCAAGCGATCCGCCAACACTACTGCTGCCTATCCAGGCTCGAGCTACCAGCCCCTGCATGTACCAGCACCGGATGCTGCGACGGATGCGCATGGTGCACCCCATGCGACATCTTACGGCTATCAGGAATACACACCATATGGCTCCGCGCCTCCTTTGCAAAGTGGTTATCAGACCCCATATAGCAAGGAATACTAAGCGGAAGTCTGAGGATGTGGTTTTTTACTTAATGACATTTGCGGACGTATATATGATCGCTATCTAATCCTGGCTACTTATGCTTCACCAATGTGCTTATTTCAACCAAATGCTCGTCGTGCCTCTTGAGTATCGTTTGTATTTTATGCAGTCTTACTTAGATGTAATTAAGCAAGGTTATAATATGCGTGTCGGAATCCATTATACTCGTACAGGTTTCGAACATTTCCTGAATAAATCCATCATTTCTTTTCCGCGGGGTACTTGTGTAGAGAGGCATCTCCTTCGAGGATGCGCTGTCCAATTTCTTTCGTTTGAGCCTACAGGAAAACGTTAGTAACGGCTTGTTTGTCTGTTAAAATCAAGTACATTGCCAAGAGCCTGAAGGGGCACGTCAACAAACAGATTTGTCGTACGTACGAGACAATACTCACCTTGCCACGGGTCACTTTGGCATACCCCAAAACTTGGTCTTTGAACGAGGGTTTTTCTGCCAGTACTTCGACAACGTTCGTATCCGGACCTCCTGCTACGCGTTCGGTTTGCACTTCGGAGCCATCTCCTGGCATCGTAGAGGCTGATGAAACGGTCGGTCAACCTTTATGTCAATTATGATTATATGTTCAGATGCTTACCTTGCTGAGGGACCTCTTCCACGCTCGTAGGTGGGGCAACTTCTGATGGCTTCAGAGTGGTTCTGGCTTTGCCTGTGGCTGGGTCAACAATCGATCCGTATATCGACTGCTCAACATGCGCATCGCTACCTTCTGAGGACATAACTTTTCGGTGTGATCGATATAAGTGTAGACGTTGGTGGGTAAAGATGTTGAGAGGGGCTTATATGTGGGAGTGCATGACATCATGGCCGAAATGGGACGATTCCTTTTTGAAAAAAGCGTATATATTAAATATTGACGTCAGACCTAGAAAAGCCTCCGTTCATGATCAATAAACCATCTCCGGCAGCTGTGCAAGGTGACCATCACTGGATGGCACGGAATACACAGAACCATTAAAATTGTGGTTTCCAACATTGGGTGTCCAAGGGTCGGTTGTCAACTGCACTGGCACTACTTGGCGGAGCTCTCGGAAGGGCGATTTGGCAGGATCAGGAGGTGTCATCGAAAGCACGATGTAGTCCTTGTGATTCATATATCAGAATTGCACGGGTTACCAAGGAAATTAAAGCGAACTTTCACGGACAATCCACTGGCTCTAAATGCCCCGATATTAACGCCGTCCTTAATGACTATCTCGCCATTGAAGGATATCCAATCCGGACCATCTCCCTGT
>KN832975.1:957385-1015756 GCA_000827315.1 Piloderma croceum F 1598
GCGCCATAAATAATAATGTTTACAATTGTGGTTGTCCGTTCAACCCCCGTTTGCAAATTGTGCCTGGTAATTCTCCGCGACTGTTGCTAAGCTATACAGCACTACAAATTTCATTGCTCGACACTATTATGAGCATAATGTCCTATCTTGTCCTATTTGTCGTCGGACTAAGTAATGCTATCAGAAATCTAGATCCACAACCTGCAAAACCTCCTTCGGGCTGATAGCGCCAAGGTCCACAACAGTATAAAATGCAAACGTTTTCACCTCTGGTCCCTTCATTGGACTCCGAGGAACATCGTCGTCTTCAGGCGGGGCAGGGTCATCCGAACGATAGGTATACGATACCAACATATTGAACTAGAGCAAACATTCATTAGCATAGATGTAATGCAAGATCCAAAATTATACCTTCACGTTCCCTCGAGCCTCCTTACCAATGACTACCTCTCCACCCACCACAGTTAAATTCGCCTTCTTCTCCAAAACGCCGACGGTCTTTGTCTTTCCTCTTCCATCCTTGTCCTTCCCGCTCTTACGCGGACTTTCCAGGCCCAACTCGTCATCCTCCACGCCAAACATATCCTCGTCATCCTCATACTCCCATGCCTCTGCGAATGCCGCGACTGTGAATGAGGACGTAGGCAGAGATACCGCGAATGGAGGCCGACGCGCTTTCTCAGGTATTGTACCGTCTGACGAGACTGCGACATGCATCCTTTGCACAGACAATCGGACTTGAATGGGATCATAGAGTGGGTTGGTGAGAGCCAGATGGAATGCATATGTCTTCCCTGCATACATAGTTGCGCTTGCGCCTTTGTCTTCATCCGGGGTAGACTTTGCGACTGTCCGTTTTGTGGCATCTTGTGTTTGCATGTGGGGGAGCGCTACGGTTATGGCTGGGAGATAGTTAGCTGCGACAAGTTTGATCTTGTAGCGGACAGATTGTGCTTTCTGCTCAGGCTTGATGAGAATATGTGTGCATGTGGGACACCGTTTAGACACCTTCGAGTGCAAAGGTATTCGCAGAGGTTTTAGGTCACTGTAAATAAAGTCAATTAACAAACACACCCCAAAAGTCAATCTGACCCATACCTTGTCTGCAGAGATGACTTCCAACTATTGATCCACCTTTGCTCTAACCCAGCCACCTCCCCCACATCCTCGATATGCTTCATGAACTCCGCGTCCCCAGCCATTCCACTTGCCCCAATTTCTACCCGACTTCGATACTCTGGCATCTCATCTTTATTAACACTCTTATCCTTACCCCTACTACGCCCCAACGGATTAGCAGTATTATATCTGCCCACTCCGGGGATATCGCGAGCGAGTGCAGCGGATGCAGCGGCTGTGATAGAAGATGTGCGGGTGTGATGTGAGGGGTGGGTGGGAAGGTGAGAGGAGGAAGAAAGGGATGATGTACGGAGAAATGGTTCGAAATGCTCTTTTAAACGCTCAAATTCCAGGGAGTCTGAGGCGGAGTCTTCAAATCGCTGCAGTTGGGCTGGAATAAAGGGCGATGTGAGTTGGGCACTTGGAACTTTAGAAGTTGCGTACCTGCTAGACCGGTAGGCTTTTCGAATGTTATGCCCACTTCGGCAGAATCCCACCTGCAGTGATTACAGTAAAGAAAAAAAGGTGGTTCGCCAATGGCACTCAATGGTATCGATGACCGCCCATCATCTTCTGGAGGATCCGAGGGTACCACAGAAAGTGTATTACGGCAGTTTGGACAGAGGAAACAATTCCGAGCACATCTGCGTCCATGTAAGATAGACTAAATGAAAATGATCGTAATCTCACCTATTCTTCTCGGCGCGCACACTGGCACTCGGGACTTCAAACAAGCAGTTGGGGCAGTAGTATCCACTGACTTCAACAGATACGCAGCGGTTGCACCGGACTGCATCACACTCTTCGCAGAAGAATAGTGTATGCAACGCGTGAAAGCTGCAGGACGAAGATGCCAGGTGGGGAGGCGGAGGAACGGGAGACGATGAGAGACAAGGACAGTGGT
The DNA here is from genome assembly GCA_000827315.1 of Piloderma croceum F 1598. Classification (NCBI taxonomy): domain Eukaryota; kingdom Fungi; phylum Basidiomycota; class Agaricomycetes; order Atheliales; family Atheliaceae; genus Piloderma; species Piloderma croceum. The sequence goes on from KN832975.1 coordinate 959,409, forward strand.
AGTGGATGCTGGGGGCCATTTCTGATACTTACTTCGGGCCAAGGGTTCGAGTAACTAACACACTTGGCTCTGCAAGCCCAATAACGCGTGCAGGATGCTTTAATGTTCGCGTTGTCGTCCGCAAAACCCGGTGCTCTTGAAGGAAATTAGAATTTGTGGCGGATGAACTTGTTTCGCAAGCAACTGCCACCGCAATGGGCCAGGCACTGGATACGATTGTCCCTCACGACGACGACAACAGCGAATCTTCAGGTCTTGACTAGTAGGGACAATAACAATTGTTCACATAATCGACAGGTTCTGGTTATCAGCTTGTGAACCTAGGGACGTTTCCCTTTCGCAGGCCATGGTGGCAATCATGGGAGAATGTAATTTCTCCCAACCGATCTCAATCATCTTACGAGAAGAAACTTCAGATGCGCATGTTGCCACTGAACACAGCCAAGGTGCAGGATGGCTGGCCCGTGGCGAACTTGATTTGGAAGAATATGTTCGATTCTTGATGATGTTTTGGCATATCTATGAGTGAGTGTTTATCTGAATTCTTAGGTTCATTTGATTTCTGAAAAGCAGGTTGGATACAAAGTACTCTCGAACGGGCTCTTGAGCGACATGGGTCGAATCCAGTCTTGGAGCCAACGTATAACCCAACGTTGCTCTCCCGTGCCTCAAATCTCGCCTCTGACATTGCATTCTTCCTCCAATGCCCAGAAGCGACTTGGCAATCCCATCCTGCCCACACATCTCTCTTATTATCACGCCCACAGGGTTTCGTGGAGTACATTACGCATCTTCAAGCACTCTCAGATTCCGCCGATCCGTCTCTTCTATTGGCCCATACGTATGTTCGTTATTTGGGTGACCTGAGTGGGGGACAGGTCATTCGGCGCCGTGTAGCCAAGGCGTATGGTATCGATTTGGCTAGCGGTGAAGGCGTCAAATTCTATGACTTTAAGAGCCTTGATGTTACGAAGCCGACTTCAAAAAAATCAAGGAATGGTTTCGGGCTGGAATGAATTCCGGAGTAGGAGACAACAATAATTTAAAAGGTAAACAAGCGGGGTGATATCATCCGTGTATTTGACATTTCAATTACCTCTTTTCAAGCTGCAATGCTCAAAGAAGCTAACAAGGCCTTCGAGCTGAAATTGAACCTGTTCTGTACCTTCAAGCCTCCGAAATCCCCGAGACCCACGAATAAATCCTCTGTATTTCTTCTCGGTGACCCGGATTCAGATATAGACGACAATGAGTCGATTTTATCGAGGGGTACCAAGAATATACCAATTGAAGTTGTACACGGAGACGGCCAACCGCAGGAACGGATGGTATCGCTCGCGAGTGTCCTCTCGGTCGTCGCAGCCGTCTGCCTCGCGCACTTCTTGCTCGTGACTACTGGGTTGACAGGCACCGCATGGATTGAGAAGTTGAAGAGTATTGGCTTGTTGGTGTTCTAGAAATGATGTTGAGCCACATCCCTGTAAGTTTATCTGGTAATTATTTGGCTGTAGATCTTCGTATTCATGGACAAACGGAGCCTTATCACCCACCGAACTTTCATAAATTCCCAGGCTAATGGCCTGTGAAGTTAACATCATTCACCGTGCGCATGACTAGATGCGAAATACACATCACAGAACAGAATGGATCACGGCGCTCGATCTTCTGATCAGTTTGAATTTCGCATCCAGCATATGATTCTGCCTTACGTTGAGAGGGCTTGTGGAAAGCCGCTGTTCCTTTGGAACATCGTTCAGGTGGTCAAGTGTGTTGTCCATTGCGGGTAATATTTCATCTCTCAAAATCGTCCCAAATAACACCTGACAGATCTAACGGGCGCGGTTTCCAAACAACATTACTCTGGATTCTGCGTCAATTCTCCGGACCGACCTTTTGGCGTAACACAAGACTGGATGCAACGATACACCTGCATAAGGAGGCAACTGTAAGGTAAATTGAATTTTCTCTCTCAGAACGTACCTTGGCTTATTGTTTTCTCTCTCTTTTATTCAACTCGCGAGAAGACCTAGTAGGTCGGTTGAGGATGTGCGGAGCCGGTAAATAGGGCGAGGTCGAAATGATAACATGATCGGCCAAGGAAGGTTGCGTTGCTAGTGACAGGCCTGATTCTCTGCGCCCTTCCGGCCTCAGCCTTACCTACATACTTATTCCAACCATCCTGCCACCTGTGGATGCCCTGGGATTGCGTGATGGGTCTTGGTGAAGCGAAGGAAATCGCGGCTCAAGCGATAGCCCAACGTGACACTATGCTAATGCATGTGCCCGCAAGTAGCACGGACATGGGGTGTGAAACTGCGGTTTGCAAAGGTGAGGTAAACTTAAATATGTGTATATTTCTCCATTGACCGGTTCGGATGCAGCAACCTTGTTCTGGGGCTTATTGTCTATCGCCGTATGACCTCCGGGGATGCTCGCCTGCTAGCGAAACCTGTTGCAGATGATGACGGGAACTTGGTTCATGTAAGTGGTGAACTCTACTATGTTATAATGGTGTTCTCATGTCAAAACAGCATGAAACCCCTACCAAAACACTTTACACTCACATGCCCTGCATGATCCCCCCTCGCGCGCCTGCTGTTTTCTTACTGAGGAAGCGTTTTCGATGCATCTCAGAAAAGTCATTAGTACCCAGAATCGATTTCATGGCCTAGAGCGCGATAGTGACATCACTGACGTTACTTTGCGCAGCGAGCGCCTTCATATCATTAACCTTGCCAAAGAGCTCAATCGCAAGGCCTCCACTCCATAGTTGCGCGTTGCGGATTTGACTATGAAGGCACTCCAATAGCGTCAATGAAATGAGGTGTGCGTCCAACAGATGAAGCTTATGAAACTTGCCGGAGAGGAGAATGAAGATGTGCAGAAGGATGAGGACAAAACAGTGCTTGAGGATAATCCTAACGATATTGTCTCTCAAAAGTCGGCGGCAACTTACGAGGAGAATGTCGTTAGGCAATGACATTGTAGTCCCGAGCACGTTATTTTCGCGCGGCCTTCGACATTCAGGAGTGGCCCAACGTGCACGCCCTTCGTGACGACGTTCTGGAATGTAGCAAAGAACTACGACTCTTGCTTCTGATATGTCGAACTGCAGGCTACCAAATCTGCCTGCAAAGTCACGATTGCAATATTATGATAGCCTTCTCCAAATCCTAATGTTCTGACATCTATTCTTCGCACATCATAATAATGATTGACCTGATATATAGCAAAGCATTTGAGTTGTTCATAACAGGTTTGCCTCAATAGTGGAGCTAATACGTATACAATGAATAGTGTACATGCTTCAATTCTTGCTTTATCCCCAGCTTCGCTCCGATATTCTAATAGACATACTATATGCTCTAGCATACTAGTTGTCGAGAGCCCACATTCGTTTCTACTTGGTGTGTGCTCCCAGTCCCGCCTGGTACTGATGCAAGACTGCGGTACGACCAAGCCCTGAAGTTCCGATATGTGTATGTGTTCGGGCTGGGCGTATGATCGCGGGCGTCAGTCGCTACAATAAAATTGTTAATGTGTTACTCAATCATAAGTTTATGCCGTACGTACATTGTTTGGTGGATTTGGGCTTATGGAACGAGTACTATTGGAGGCTGCTGTCACAGGCGGACAGGACTTGAGTACAGTGAGGACCGAGGGCTGCGAAAAGCTAATGTATCCACATGAGAGGCTTCCGGTGTAGATAGAACAGATCTCCCATAAAACGTCGTTGGAGTAGATATTGTCCTTTCTTCGTAAGAATACCATGGAGTATCAGTCCTGGTTTCGCGGACGGAGACTGATTCAGCGGGAGGGGTGGGCCAAGGTGGTGATCGAAAAAGCGAGACAGACTGGCTCAAGCTATTAGGAGAGTGTGAAGATGGAAGATATTGAAGCGCCGAAGAAGGTGAGGGAGGCAGCTGAACATTTTGGTTAACTGCCCCAGGCGAGCGGGTGGATGGAGGATATTGAAACGTGGACGGAGGTGAGGGAGGGAGTTGAACATTCTGGTTAAATCCCACAGGGAACTCGGGGTATGCTGGGTATGTTGTTCCCTGATGTTGCGGATTATTGCATCTCCATAGCAAAATTACCACCGCAGCGATAGCGACTATGCATAAGATAACAATAAGAGCACTTGTTCCACCGGAGGCCTTGCTGCGCTTGAACAGTTTTCGAGGTGAAGCTGAAGCTTCGGCTGACGAACCCAGTGGAATAGTGGAAGGTACTGCCAATGTCTTGGCTCTTAGAAATGACATGAAATCAAAAGACGTATAACTGCATGTCGCAAAAATAGTCAGCAAGATATATCACCACCGACAGGCTGCTCATACATGAAAGTATCCAATGCTATAAAACTGCCATTTTCCGGCATAGACATTATAACTTTGTGCGCGGAATCAGACAACCCGCTGGCTCCCCACACAACCTCAGACTTTGCTGGCTCTGGACCATAGATAGAAGTATTGAGCTCAGATGGGTGTGTCAAATTAACCCAGACAGGTTCGGCATTGTCGAGAGTGATAAGAACATTCGCGGAATATGGCCAGAGAGGGGACATGTAGTATATCGCAGAGCCTATAAAATTAAACAAACATTTAACATGTAATTTCTGGTCGAATGGTGTGTACATACCGGTGAAGCTGAGAGTTGCAGCCGCGGTCGGATCAGTGCTGAAAGGACGAGAACCGTACGCAAGAGGTGAAATGACCTCGGCGCCTCTTTCCCAAGTACCGAAGTAGACAATTTTTAAGCTTGAATCGTCGACAGTGAAGTTCTGCTGACGATTAAAGAACAGAAGAGCGGTGAAAAAGCGACTGTAAAACATCACCATGGCCCTGGGATGGTATATCAAACTAAGACCCGAAACTGAGAGACAACCAAAGATATTCGGGCAAACGAGCAGTGTTAACTTTTTAAGTTCTCAGATCTGTAGATACCGCAGTTCTGGATAAGAACATCGGATGACTCACGGAGCAACATTGTATAAACGCATGGTATAATGACCTCGAGCATCGTATGTTTTGGAATCGAATAGCTTCGTCAACCCGGATTGTTGCCATTGAGATAACCCATAACTGAACAACTCTGAGCTATGCATAATTGTGTAATGCCACCGTGCACTACATAACTCTAGATCTGACTGTGAACTTGAACAAGTTCACAGCGTCTTCGCATAAAATAACAAATTTGAACCGGAATGGGGTCGGAAATGAGAATTGAACAAGCTGGGATTATGTTCATCTTAGTCAATGGCTCCTAACTGTCGTCGGGATCCAATTGTGAAAGCACTACTATATACGTGGCAGATGTGTTTCATATCGAATAACATAAGAAAGTGCCAGAGGCTTAAATATGAGTGACGATTGACTCTATAAAGAGCTATATATACCGTCCCCTCTACCCACTGTTCTGATACTACCTGCCTGCAATCCAGCAAGGTAAGTGATAAATCAAGCAACCTGCTCAGTTACATTCCATGTTTACGCCGACCACCATTTGAATTTCAGCAATCGCTTTTCGCCTTCGCCAAAAATCATGTCTGGGGCCGAGGCGATTATTGGGCTGGTCGCCGGGATCATTTCCGCCGGTACGGGTGTAGCACAGGTGTACCAAACCAAGCAGCAGAAAACAGATAAAGTGGTCGCTATGCGCCAACATTTTGCTGCCGGTCCTCCTGCCAGTGGTTCGAAAGAAGGACACAATCCAAATTTCAACCGCTGGGGTTCAAACATTGGCACAGGCGGCAGTGAGTTCTGCCGCTTAATGTGCGTAGTTTGCAATTGATAATTGACGGCCGACTCGGATGTCAGACTACGAGGCCGCCCTCGAGATGATCTTGCAGCAGCAAATGCATGAGATCGATACTCTTTGCCAGTAGGAGTAGTTGCACTAGTAAGTAGCGGCTACTATATATTTGCCCAAAATCTCAAACAGAGACTCTTGAGCTCTAATAGCTCATGGCACCTTGAAATTTTGCAAGGTAAAGGGGCGGGTTTTAGAGTGTTCTGTTCGCATTATTTGTATCGGACATCCCCATTGTATTTATGAGTTCGAAAACGAAACGTTAACGATATGCTGAAAGTCAGCGCTGACGAGACTGGATAGGACAAACATGTGCGGATAGGGTGACATTACATATGAGAGAATTGAGGAATCTACAGGAATCAGGACGTATCATGTACTTAATTAGCTGCGGATAGGGTGGATGTAATCACAACAAATTGCTTTAGTCCAAGCGCTGAAAAGGTCCTACCGCCTGGAAGTCTAATCTAATAATCTGTCCGTGCGCAAGTCTTCCAGCAAGCTATCCACTGGGCGGGTTGTAAAAACAAACGATATAAGTTATTGATTTCTTCATAATCGCGAACTTAAGCGAAGTGAGTTCTCCGCGGGGATCGTACGCAGCTCCAGGCACCCGCCTGCCATTACGGCCTCGTCGAGTTGTCTGGAGCGCGCTCCGGGAGCTCCCCAAGTCGTGGAGTACTCGCCGTCGTCGTCTGCGCCTAAAATCAACATTGAACGGGGGAGTGCGCAACCGTGAGGCCTTAGTTGAAGAGCCGCAAAGTGGAGATGATCCTTTAACTACTAGGGGCGTCTACAATGACCTTTACCTTGCTTGCTTCAAGGAATAGCGGAGGATGGTTCTGGTTAGTATTGGATTCACATACAAACTGTACAACAATTAGTACTCTGATATCTGAACGTCATCTGTATCCGAGTCCGAGTCCGAGTCCGAATTTGAGTCTGAGTTTGGATCTCGTTTCCACTGACGAAGGGCAAACACGTCGCTGTCAGCTTCGTGTCGCAAGATTCTTGATAGAGGCAATCAGGTGTTCAGCGGTCATTTCATTGCTTTAACTTGGCACTCACTGATCAAATAAAGGTATAGTATCGAACTCGTCTCCCGATTCCTCACCCTCTTCATTAAGCATCGGATGAGACCCGCGCAAAGCTCTTATGAAACGCTCATGGTCTTCCGGAGTAGCGTCGGGAACATTTCGCACGTTAGTGTCAGTCCGGACCATGTTTAATGCACAAGGCGAAGATTCGGTCGTAGCGTGCAGTATGATGTGGCGTTCCACTCCTGACGTCAATATATGAAGAAAAGATGGGTGTATCAAAGTACTGTTGACAATGGACTTATGTCCTGCAAGGTCATGAGTCTAAAGAAAAGGCCTCCAAAAGAACCTTACATACCATTCAACTGGAAAGCTGGTCTTGAAAGGTCCACCGGCACGTACCGTGGTGCTCTCTGTCCCTCGGAAAAGCCTGATGTGGGTATCGAAATGAGAAGGTGATGAGACAGGGGCGCCAAAGAATTTACCGATGTCAGACAGCGAATCATCAGCCTCCCAATCGTCCGCGATGATCATTTGCCTACGCTCTATCATTTCCGCAGTATCGGGGAGTTTCCACACATATCCTCGAAAGTCATCAGAGCCCGCCGAGAAATATTCGTCCGTGGCAAGTCCTGGGCCTCCAAAGGATCCGTGCTGGGATGAATATCAGTAAGTCGAGCAATACCATGCTGCAGATCGATGACCTTCATGGTACAAGAATTTGAGTAGGATCGCTCTCCCGGCGGTACTGGACTGCCATCCGGACGGTAGCGTCCACTACAAATGGCAATAGGATGTGGATCCGAGACGCTGTAGATAGTAGGTTTGAAATGCTGGTAGAATAACAGCTGAGATCCAAGGATGAGTGGAATGGGAACGGCATACAAGCATAGTCACGCCTAGCCTAGTTCCTAAGGAACACCTGAGCTGATATAATTGTTACGGATATAATCCAGGCAAACCTTGTCGGTCAAATGTAATGCTGCTCGACTCAGGATTGGAGAGATAGCTAGAGCCCTTTTTTGAAAGTTTTGTGTTGTACTGAAGGAGACAAAACATTTACCTGATCGCGGATTAAGTCTTTGCGACGTTACTTACGATTCGAACGATGCCTTCTCGCGTTCTATTGACGAGAGGTCCAAAGGCCATCCGAGAATCACGAAGACAGACTTTACCATGGCTATCGCTTGTGGCAAATAGATGTTCGACAAGCGGGTGAGACCTGACATCTGTGAACTCGGTGTTATTCTGCAGGGTTGATTGCGCCCTTGTCAGTCGATTTTTTGCTCGACCATCGTGCAGCAGTATACGACCATCATCGCTTGAATTAAAAGGAACAGACGAATCAGCAATGAGCTAGATGCGTGATTGTAACATTTCATTCACCTGGCGCTCAAAAAAACTTCGTCTTGATAAGGATGAGGCGCTATGCCGCGTACCATGTCCTAAATAAATGAAAAATCTGAGAAGTGGCACGCTGTGTTTAGGACAGAATCTCATACAGAATGCTGTCGATATTGATCGCAATAATTTCGCGGGTTTCCGGCATCGATGGCCGCTAAGGACATGTCGTATTTGCACACAATGGAATCTGCACCGCCGCTACGATGATTTAGTTGGCGTGATAGATTGGGATATATGACGATGATACTGACGAAAGTATGTAACGGTTTGAAGCGGAGAACGCCACCACCATAACATTGGCCTAGGTTGGGCTTGATTGGCTATTCCCGACTACGCTGATTAGAAAAGGACGCATACCCTAGGTCCAAAGAACGAGCAGGAGGGTGAGTGTATATCTTCTTGATGAAAATCCCAAAGCTGAACATGAAGATCTTCAAGCATCGTCAGTCCCTTTTATTACACATGTCAACTAGACTGACCATCCCCGGCACTTGCTAACCATCTCCCATCACCACTCGAAAACGTCAAAGTATTGACACACGATTTGTGCCCTTCTAGTTTTCTAGAGTAGCCGTCAATTCTATAGGTCTTCCTTCTGCTGAATAATCGGACGACTGTTCACCTCGAATATGGAAATCCAGCAGCAAAGACACGGTCAAGGGTATCTCTCCTCGCTCTGACACTAGCTGTGGAGTTAACGGAGTCTGCTGGGCCGAAATAGTTTCCGCGAGACATGCTTGAGTAGCATGGATGACTGGATTTAATATACGGAACGCCGTGGTCAAAGTACCAAGACGAAGAAGCTGGGCAACCGTTCAAGATCGGGGCGATTCCTGGCGAATCGCGATTCAAAGGCTCCCCTGATCACCGCTTCCGCATATGGTAACTAAAATGTTGAGTAGCTCAAAATTTACGCCTCCTGTCTATGATCATCTTGTCCAAGGAACCAGACTCAGCTTGACCTCGAGCGCACTCGCCCGTTTGCTGCCTGGGCAAACGTCGAAGATCTAGACTTCGTTGATTGGCATACCCCTTGCACAACGTTCGTCCGTTCTACCAGTTTAATGGCAATAGAGGTTCCGCCCGTGGCCGTTATCGAAGAACCTACACTCAACGAAAAGTCTGATGTATATGCAGAACATACAAGTAGTTCTGCAAATCCAGTCATCGAAAGTGCAGAATTTGCTTTACTTGTGAGTGTTGATCTTTTCTCTCTCTCTCTCCTCTCTACGTGTTACTAAAACCTTTCAAAAATATTCATAGGCAACTGACATAATTCTCATAAACTACGAAGGCGTAAGGATTGCTGCTCGCTATGTAATGTGATCCTCCATGAGACTTCGTTAGACATTATTGACAAAATTCGTCTGTCGATACACATATCAGATTCAAGAGAAACTCCAGTCAGAATCGTATACGCCTCGCACCTGGCGGACGCACCCGTTGCATATCTGCCCTTCAGAAACTTACTCACCTTCCGACCCGCTAACGAAGGCAACCTTGAATTGGATCTTTCTTATTTCTTGCCTCAATTTTAGCTTCTGGTCAGAAAAAGAAGGACAACCTGACCGTTACGGCGTTGAATGGCGAGAGGGCTGGGATCGAAAAGAGAAGGTAGTATGGACAGGATATTGGAGCTTAGTCGCCGCTCTAAATAAAGGTATCATCGAGCTTCAAATTATTTTTGAGAGCTAAATTGATCCTCCATAACCCTGCAGCATTAGAAGAAGGCATCCCGATTACAGACCCGTCTTTCTACTCGTCAGAGTTGCTTTGTCCGGATTCTCTTCTTGCCCACATCTTTCGCCCAGCGGCACAGTCGAATGAGACCATTCCTCTTCTCACCGAACGCGTAGGTATCATGCGCGAGGTCGGATTCATCCTATGTGCAGTAAGCCAAGTTACATTCCTATCATCAGCCCCACCAATATTTATCCTTGAAATTTTAACTTGCATACTGGTAGAGCTTTGGTGGCTCGTTTCAGGGATTTTTAGAAGAGTTCCGCAATCGGCATAGTAGCCGAGGAACAGCTCTTGAGCTTGTCCGTATGGTTGTGGATACCTTTCCCTCGTTCCGCGATGAGACTTGGCTTGATGGTAGAAAAGGTGAACTTGCCCAGCAATCCTTATTTCTAGTGGCCAAAGAATAATACCAATAAATTCTCAAATATGCAGTATTTATTTGGAAACGGGCGCAAATCCTCGTCGCGGAAACCTGGGCCGCCTTCTTCCCGGCCTCACCAACGAGCCGTCATCCAATATTCCCAGGGCCTGCTGGACCAGGCATCCAACATTTGACCATGTTCGCCGACTACAGAGTCCCACAAATCCTGCATCACCTCCAAATACTCACATACCCTCCTTCCCTTGTAAGGATGCTACAGGCAGGAACGCCACTCGCGCCTGGGTCTAGAGAAGAAATCAGCATACGAGCTGCAAGTATTGTTGCTATTGAGAGGGTTCGAGACGAGATTATTCAGATGAAGGACGGGAGTCAGACGGAAGGTGATTTGGGTGATGGGGTAAGCAGCGTTCTAATTGATTTTTATCTATGGGATTTGGCGAAAAAGATAGAGCGCGGAGACCAAAAGATTGAGGGTATTGATACGGCTGAGATGGTACCTGCCCATCGGACGAGAAGTATTTGGTACTAATCAACTACCTAGATTACGGTTGGAATTAGATAGAGGCTAGTAGAGTAGAAGTCATTGTGCATTTCATTATGATTTATTATCTACATATTTTTGGATCCCGCGACTCAAAGAACATAAGGAAAGTTTTATTTCCAGCACCTAACTAAAGACTATCATCGCTCTTTCGACTTCCCCTTGACTGTCGTCGCCTTCTTCTTCGTCGGCTTACCTACCACATATGCAAAGTTCCTTTTCGTTGGCTCAATCCAATCCACTCCAAGCTCGGCCAATATATCTTCCTCTGTATCGGCCTCCATCAGCTCCCAGGATCCCTCTTGCTGTGCTTCTTCTGCGTTTGCTTCCGGTTCTTCCGGTTCATTCGACTGCCATCGCCAGAGACCAAATTCGTTTAGGTGCATTCCCAACTGGCCAGCTTTCAAGCGGATATCTTTATTGAATTCGATATCGCCCGTAAGGGCCAGCATCGCTGCTCCCCTCGATTTCCACGGGACAAGACTACTAAACATGAGATTCAAAACAAATATAAGTTGCCTAGCGAACTCACTTCAAATCCATCCTTCGGAAAAAACCTTTGTCAGCTTCCACCAATTTGACCCTCTCGCTCATTAATTCCCACTGCCCGTCTTTGTCCTTCTCTGGCAACCTCACAACCCCCTGCCATTTCCTCGCACCCGTACTCAGTGTAGCAGCAATAAGTCCCCCTTGCGTGAGGGGCTGCACAACGTCTTTTATTAGTGGCGAAGCTTCTCGCTCTGCTTTAGTCATTCTGGAACCGGACTTAGAAGAGAGTGGGCTTGTGCCCGTGATTTTGCGGTTGGAGAAGGCGCTGGAATGTGAAATGTTGGGAGTCGGGACGTGTACGTGCGTAGGGTGAAAGAGGATCACGTCCATGTCTCCTGACACTGGTGCCCCTCGTCGGCTGGTGATCGGATCAGCGATACTGTTTGAATACTACAAGGGGAAGGGACACACTAGCTTCCCCCAAGGTGAACTTCAAATTTAGAGGATATATTCTCGCGGATGAAGTCCTGTCTGGAGATTCAATACAAGAGAATTGTGCATCCAGAGCCAGAGTAATTTACCAGCACTGTTTCAGCCTGTTCTCGTGTGACTGGCTCTGGTATTTGGCCGACAAATCGGAGGCCGATTTTTTGAGCTTCAGTCAGTGTGCTGTAATACTCAGGTTTGCGCATATCTGCAATGGATGTGCATCCCGCCGTGACCAGGTTTCGAGCTTTGACTGCTCTACAAAACAAACCGTGTCAGGTTGGAATTCACCGTTGGTGAATGCTACGAACCCGACACCAGTTACGAGCTGCAGTGTGTCTAATGCGTGTCGACGCTTGTCATCCTCAAGTTTCTGTTTGGATGTACGAGCGGGTTCCACCTTGGGTAACGGCTGTGTCATATGAGTTTCTTGTCCCCTGTTACGAACAAGCTGAACACCCACGGACATGATTTTGGCCGGAGAAATGTTCTTCAATTCGTCTCGCTATACCAGGCCCTATACCCTTCAGCTAGATTCGATGTTTCTGTAAAGCTGGTGAATTCAAGGATAAATAGGATACTCGCCTGCCCTGCCTCTTCGACTGAACGGAGAGGATGGTCCAGCTGCTTAAGAGTGCTGATGGCTGACTTGAATGCTTTAACTTTATATACATTTCGAGATGGACTTTCGTTCTCCTCGTGCATGTCTGAGCGAATTCAGCAACGACGAAATGAGGAGTATTGAATATGCTCACTTCGCGTCAACATTTCAATAATGTCATGATTAGGACCTTTGGCATCACTTGTGTATGTCCTTCCCATTGCTGAGATCAAAATGGCTCGACGAGTATTACAACATGTCCGTGATACAATGTGAAGCATAATTGAGGCTTGAAGAACAGGAAAGGGTACGCGCCTGAAGCATAAACTTGGCACGCGCGTCTCGGATTCCTGTCCACCATTCCCTTTGCTTTTTATCTCTGCTGCAGACGAACCATCTTTTTGTCGCACCCTTGTTCTGGTACATTCAACAGGTGCATTCTGCATCCAGAAAGTACACAGAATTGTTGCTTGACACTCCGTCGTCCCGAGTCGAGCCCCTGGCGTCCATGTCCAACGGACTATCCTTGCAGTCAAACTTTGGCAACATGACAGATTCTCAGCTACGAAATACTATCACGGCGCTGTCCACTGCAGCAGCAAGCAAACCCGACCAGTTCAGACCATACTCACCAGCACCCCAGGACGGCAGAACGAAAAGTAAGTCCTAGTTCTGATGTCCATTTGTGCTTTTACTCAATTCTTCTAAAAAGCGTATGGCAATAATCTTCACAAATGGGCTACCTCTTCAGCACCAAATCCAAGAGGCTCAACATCAGGTTCTCGCACTCGCAGTGCTCGTGCGGCCAAAACTAGTTCGCTTGGTAGGGACTCAAGCACACCTACAACTCGACCCTACACGCCGCCGACATACCAAGCCCCTCTACCTCCCGCTATGCCCATGTCGACACTACCACCGAATCCGCCAAGAGCCCCACTCCCTACCACAACACAAGCTCTTCATTCAACTTACGCTTCTCGCTTACGCACAGGCGCGACGCTCCTTGTGCAACCCATTTTTCCTACTGGTGCTGCAACTACGACTCGTACCGCCACACGCCGCGGTGGCGTCGTGAACTATGTAGACCCAGGTTCTGGAGACGAAGAGTTGGATGCCGGGGCACTCGATTCCGACGACTCTGATTTCGTTGCAAGTGGAGGCTTGCGCACAACAGTACGACAGCAAAACCGAACGAACAGAATGGCCACTGGGATGTCTGTGTTTCATGCTGGAAGCGGAGTATCGACCCCTCAACCTCAGCAACATCGACCTGAAAGAATTGAAAGACAGGAGAGGCCTGAAAAAACCGAAATTGACCAGACTTACTTGGGAATAGTACCTCCTGCGAGATTTATCAAGGCAAAGCCTATGGTACCTACTGCGCACGAATATCCGTGAGTTCTTGAACAATTGATTGTTTGCAACAATAATTACACCCCCATCACCGATAGTTCTCTCGAGGCGCTGGAAGCGCAATCCACAAGACCGAGTGCCCTCGTCCCCATACGCGTCGAATTTGAAACGGATACACATCGTATCCGCGACTGCTTTGTTTGGAACCTCTACGAAACCCTGATAAAACCCGAAGCTTTCGCTCGAACGTTTTGTGCAGATCTAGACTTGCCGTTGGTTCCTTGGGTGGAGATGGTGACAAATCAGATACGGGCACAGTTGGAGGACCATGAAGGTGTTGCTTCGTTGGATCTGGGGGTTTATGATGCTGCAATGGAAGTTGATGAGTCGGGTGACGGCGCAGCAGAAGAAGTTCCGGAGTGTCGTGTGATTTTAAGCGTGAGTGGGTAAATCTGACTGCATGCCTTTTGCTAACGCTCTCGAATGGGATATCAAGATTGATGTCCAGATAGCGACGTATCATCTTCTAGATCATATTGAGTGGGATCTGCTCTCGCCACTAACCCCGGAAGCCTTCTCCCAAAAATTATGTACTGAGCTCGGTCTCACTGGGGAAGCAATTCCCCTCATCGCGCACGCTATCCACGAAGAACTCGTAAAACATAAAAAGGACGCCATCGAATGGGGTGTCATTGGTGGCGAGAGGGAAATAGCCGAGGAGGTACCAACTTCTCTGGACAAGCCACGGGACAAGAGCGGGTCCGGGTTATTAAAGGATAAGACTGGTTTGGGTCTTGGGTGGGGTCGTGCGCCGAAGGATGGTCGAGGACCAAAGGTACTCAAAAGCGTATGGAGGGATTGGGCTGATGCGGAGGAGTTCAAGACAAGGTTTGAGGTGCTAAGTGCTGAGGAGGTCGAACGGAGGGAAATCGAAAAAGAACGCGCCAGTCGGTAAGTGTTTTAACTTCCTTTTCCTATCGCGAACAAATAGACTGAACACCTCGTTTAGACGGTTGCGGAGAGAGACGTCCAAATTTCAGAGCAGCCGGACTCGCAGAAGATAATCAATGTTATATTGTTCTCGACCGTCTGATCGAGTATTTTTCTAAAATTACTCCACTTTTGTTTAATGGTATTCCAACCTACGGCCTTTCCTATATGTCAATGCCTTTCTCCCGCAGTACAGCGAGTGCGACAAGTACCAGTGAAAAAGCATTGAATGCTCAGACCCACGTAAACTTCCGGAACTGCTCCCAGCTCGACTCATTCCATTCCGAATTCGGGATTGGAAGTAACGAGGCTAGGACAAGATTCACGCTGTCTTAAATGTGCCGAACTGGGATGTCGAACACTCGATGTGTTACACCTCGCACAATTCCAAAAGAACATTGTTCTTGGCCGTCTCAAAAGAAAAAGAAACGAAAATGGGTATATCCAGCCATACATACACGAATATCGACGCGCAGCGAAACGACAAGGTATGCCTTGGATAATGATGTAACCAGACAAATAAAAAGTAGGTGTCGGTCACAGCCCGAACACAAATTGAGAAAAGACAAGGGTTGTATGTCATGTATTGAATCCACCGATTTGTTCATAGTCTGCAGAACTGGCGTCAATGATCAGGAAGTCAAAGAGTGCGACTGACAACACTCACTCAATGAACCGGTGATACCTCCGGTGGTGGTCAAGCCAGTCCAGTCCCATGACCCAATCTGGTCAAGTGTTCCAGAGGTTAGCCAGACGATAAACCAGTTCGCAGTTTTTGAGACTTACGCATTTTTCTCCACAGAGAACGTACACCTGCTTGGCGTTTGAAACCACCTCGACTGAATTGCCTTCCAAAAAAGTGACTGGTCCTAACGTGACACCGTTAGAAGGTGTACCACTGGGACCACCGTTCTACATATTTAAATCGAGATAAGGGAAGGCGTCCAATAAGAATTATTTTACGCGCACCTCTACGATTCAAAATGTCGATTTTGCGAACATAAGTTTCAGCTGGGTATCTAAAAATAACTGAAAGACAAACTGTAGTCTTGTTCAATGGCAACACCTTGGTGTGTGATACCCGATGCTTTGTTGCCCGAATAAACGATGTTGGTCACTAAAGAATAGACCTAAGTCCCCTTTCGTTTCATCATGCTTACGGAGAACTTACCTGAGGCATCAGTTGCTCCGTAAACAGTTTTGATGCGAAGTCCATACATCGAGTTAGTGACGGTGTTGTTAGAGATGGTGACGTCGTTGACTGTCTTGCCGCTTGAAATGGAGCCAATGGAAACTCCGTGTCCTTAAAAAATTCAAAGGTCATGAAAAGTCTCCAATTCAACCGAATTACTGATCATACCTCCAGTGCAAAACTGGGGGACGGATTATATCAGTCAACGCTAAATTCAGGATGGTCCAAGAGAGCGTACGTTGGACGAAAACTGGATATTGCTGCCAGATCCGACGGCCTATTTGGAGAAAGGATCAACGGACGATTCTATCAATAAACAGCGTATCTACCAAGCAATCATCTTGATTTTTGCATGTGTTTCCGGTTATGGTGAGATCAGAACCGCTTGTATCAAAACAGTCTGTCTACGTTCGGGATTATATGTGAGTGTAATTCAATATAGTCAGAGCATTCGATACTGACATTGCCGCCAAGCGACGTCCCGGCAGACTATGATAACAATAATCAGCCTATTGCATCGTGATAATAATTAAATACTTGCGTCGTCGATTGTGACATTTGAAACGGTCATAGGAGCGCTGTTGCCCACGGAAATGGCATGAGCAGGGCTCTGGAGTGCAAAAACAAATCAGGTGATACACGCCGCGGCTTATTGAATCAATTTGATTCTGATGACGATGAGAACGAACGTTTAGGATTGTCTGTAGAATCGAAAGTGTGGTCAGCTATATTTCGCCGATCTGAGTAGAGGTTACTTACAACACATTTGAAGGCTCCTCCGCCCTTGGAGATGCGCACCATCGGATGCTTGTCCAAAAGGCTCAGATTGATTTAATGAGCATATAGTCGACTTGCACTCACGGGTTTCGTTACACCACCATTAGTTCCTTTTCCGTCCCAGTATTGTGCGCCTTGCCCGTCGAGTGTCTTCCCATTCCCATTGAAAGTGAACGTGCCACTGCTGCTGGACGTGCCAATATCGAAGAGCGGACCGGCCCAATTCCTGCATTTGCATCAATTCTTAGCCACCGCATTTAATCAGCGATTATGATGATGCACATACTTAACTCCGAATGTCACATTCCCGAGTAGATTAACCGTTGCCCCGTTGGCGAGACCAGTAAGGGACAGGGTTTTACCAGCAGTCATCGTAAAAGATTGGATACTTTAACCATCATGAAATAGTCAGAATCATGCACTACACAGAGAATCTGTTGCGTACTTGATAGTGCTGCATTTGAGGTTTGCAGACGTTATGTCCCTGATATTGAATGGTTAAAGACGTACCACTGGACACTTTGCAGTGACTTACGCGGGAGAAGAAATGGTTGCTGTGCATCGCTTGCCAATGTGAGCCGCACCAGGGCGAGCCGCACCACGGTATGCCAGCCCGTGAGATGGAGCAGCCAATGAGTAAGTGACTTGTGCTAGAATAGCAACAAGAGGAGCAAGGAACCGAAGCATAGAGGTACGCCTTTGTGAAGTAACGAATGGTAGATGTTTTGAGAAACGAACGTGCCAGGAGAAGCCAAAGAAAGAAAAAAACTAAGTTGTTTCCTGGACTTGGGACTTATAACTTATATACTGCCATCGCTGCACGCGTAATGAAACCGGAATTCTTTAAACTGTCGCCAAGGTGGGTAGGTAGACACCTCGCTACAACATTAACCGAGCAACGGGTTATAGAAGACAGAAACATACCAAAATACTGGAATGACCAAGCTAAGATGCAACTAAGCGTCGTTGACCTTACTACAACATCGACCGAGCTGCGGGTTCAGTGAAAAATAAGGCCTGGGCACGCGGCCATCATTCAGCTATATAATTAAAATTGGGGCGCTGGCTTTCTTGCAGGAACGCACCAGTTATTCGTAGTGACATACCACCATGGCACTGTTGTGCGTCACCAAGGCTTTTCGCAGGATGGAGCGAGCGTCCAGCAATTCAGTACGTTGCTTAGTGTGCATAGTGGCCTCAAAAACAATTTCCCACAGATATTGAGGCCGCAGTATCATGAACGAAAATTCCTCCACATTTCTTCAATAGCTGTTAGTTGACCTTGCTGGAATTGAACTATGCTTTCGAGGGATATTTATTCGTCGCAGTTGCGGTAGCGTTGCCATTTTATGCGGGTCGCATGTTGTCAGTCGCATTTCTATTTTCAACACAATCATGGACCCAATCTTGTTGGAGCAATGGAATAAAAACCTCGGAGGTATGACGTCTCCCAGGAAGCCAAAGAAACACTCACCTTCCTGATGTTCCAGTGCCTACCAACCGTCAGTTGAAATTCTGCATAATCACGTGATGAACATTTCCGACCGAGTTTGACCAGGATCATTATTCCAAGGTCTGGCTATTTAGTATGACACAATTTCCCGTTGCTTGAGTGGTGTATGAGCAGGCAGTAAAACATTTTTGAGGGGGAGGGGGGGATTGCCTTCGATACTATGATGCTATAACTTAATATGTGCCAGTGGGGTTCCCACCGGAATGGGGCGCTCACTATTACACTAAATCTGAGTTTTGTGTTTTGTTTATTATATAAGATAGTGCCCTATATCACGTGTTGTGACATATCTGTGACCAAAACCGAGTCCGTTTGTCCGCCTTCTGAATTAGGCGATGCTTTCTGAATTTGGGCACGCTGATTGGTAAGCACTATGCTTTTCGGATCACTTATCAAGACAAAAGGGGAGCAACCCAAATATGATCCAGTGGGGTTCCCACCGGTAATGGGGAGCTCGCCAAATCCCAGTTTTCAGGATATTGGCCTATGGCCAATTATGATTTATATATATATTTATTGGGATTTGGCAAGCTCGTCATTACCAGTGGGAACCCCACTGGATCATATTTTATATATATATTTATGGCCTGTGGCCACCAAAATTGTATTTGAGTACAAATAGAGATAAAAATTAATTAATAGCATAAATTACATAAAGCTCCATAAATGACAAGATAAAATTAATCTTCTGAGAATATATACTCACTAAGATCCATACCAAAAGTATCTAGTTGAAACCCCAGCTGATTGTGACGCTCAGTATCTTTTTTCAGCATCAACATAGATTCAGTTTCCTTTGGCTTCTTAAGTCGTGCATGATAAAAACATGTGTGAAAGGCTAACCCTTTCAAAGTTTTGACTCGAGAAATAACCACAAAAGACAAGCCTGCTGAGAAATCTTTGTCTCCAAGCTCAACAACCACTTTCTCCAGGGTCAAGCCCTGACTTTTATGTATGGTGATGCCCCATGCCATCATAAGGGGGAGCTGAGTACATGTCAGCTGTTTTCCTGTCTTGGTCTCCCATCAGGCAACTGCTGGTACAATTGGGACCCAAGAAGGACTGATACCTTCCCATGTAGGGGTCTCAGGTCCAGAGTATCCATCAAATTGAACAAAAACAACAGCTGGAAGATGGCTGCGAGCATTAGAGCCTTGGTCAAACCAGATCTTCTTTACAACACCTTGGGTTCCATTTACCAACCCTTTAGAAGTCCATAGATTGTGGGTAAGCATAACTTTTGCCCCTTCAGCAAGTAAAATCTCCTTCTCCAATCCTTCTGCATCATCTGATTTTGCATTTTTAGCTTCTTTATGATTATGTTTTGCACGACACCACAGGACAGGCTAGTGTTGCCACGGTCACAACCGATGTTTTTCAAATAAATTGATTTAGCGTGAGAAATAAAATTGGTAGAATTTCCAAAATATTTGTGAAGATAGAGGACCCCGAAAACCAAGGGGTCATTTAAGGGGCTGAAACATTTAGTGCCCTGGTTCCTGAGGTATTTCCAATTAGCTGATTGACTCTGACTGGTTTGAATCAATCAGCTAATTGGAAATACCTCAGAAACCAGGGCACTAAATGTTTCAGCCCCTTAAATGACCCCTCGGTTTTCGGGGTCCTCTATCTTCACAAATATTTTGGAAATTCTACCAATTTTATTTCTCACGCTAAATCAATTTATTTGAAAAACATCGGTCGCGACCGTGGCAACACTAGGACAGGCTTAGCACTAGCAGCTAGTCTCCGACAGTTGAAGTCCAAAACAGTCAGATAAATTTCAGATCTCACTGAAACTGATGTATAGACTAAGGAGAAAAAAGCAATAAGATATGAGATTACTCACAACTGATGGCAATATCTGACAACAATTGATTGAAAAGCCCTGAATAAAATTGCAAAAAAGCGAAAACCATGAAAAGAAAATGCATGTAGAGACACAAAAATACTCACCAGACAAAGGAAGCAACTCTCAGATGTTGAGATGCAAGAATAAATGGAAATTGGACTCAAGATGAGCCAAAAGTACCTAAAAAAGCGAAATTGATAAGCCTAGATGCTTATCAGTGCCAATCAGTCTCACAGATCTAAGAAAACAGCTATAAAAGAAGGATCCAAGATTAATTTAGCCTTTATATATACATTGGAAGGCATACATGGTCACTAAGGATACTTGATAGGTTGAGAGGATGAAGGAGAGAGGAGAAACAGATGGAGAACAGCACGGAACACGGAAAGATACGAAAACAGCACAGCATCCTAATCGGGCCAGAAACCGCGTCGCAGATTTGTGGCGCTTATGCATTTCGTGGCCCAATACGGATAATAGGGGAGCAAGCTCCCCAATAAGAGCCTAACACGGCAGACCGCGGTGGATATAAATACACACATATGTATTAGCTATTCGTTAGCATATTTAAAATATTTAAATAAATATGCATTGACCGCAAATGTTTCCGCATATGTAAAATATGTCAATACATTTGCGTGTCACTTCACCACTAACCATATATGGTAATTTTTGCATTTTGAAGGTGTGCATATGTTTTATATTCAATGGTAAATAAGATTCTTCAATGGTAGCTGTAGTTGTAGATTTAATATAATTATGTGAGGGCATGTGCAGAAGTGCATTACACTAGATTATTTCCTGATGGAATCATTGTTTGGCCCTTGCATGCACATGCATTTTCTGAATTTAGATTATATCTTCTGGACAAAATCTGAATATGGTTTATGCTTTTGTTCACATCAAATAAATAATTCCAGAATCTAATTCTACTTTTGGTTATTTTTAGCACCCAAAAGTATAACAATAATCTATTTCTTCTCTGTGGTTGGATTCAAATTCCATCAAGAGGAAATAACTAATTATGTCAGTATTTAGAAATGCACAGCCACTTCTACATCAGGAAATAGATAAAAAGAATTATTCCTGGCCCCTAAAAGGGCACCAGGTCTCCATTTTGCTAACATGTTGTCGCAAGATCTGATACCGGCCTGGTAAGTGCCCAAATTCATCTTTTCCATTGTGCTTTATCAATTTGTTTTCTTTTCATCCTGTGTATTATTTTGCCCTCATTATAAGTGGACATATTGCTCATGTTCCTGTGTTTAACTTATTACAATCTAATAAATAGCAGAGTCATATGCGAGATCTTTTGTATTGGTGGTGTGTGAAATCATTTCGCAGGCCAGTAAAAAACATCGTTTTTTAAAACGGGATGAAACAGGACCTTTGTTTACTTATTAAAATTTATAGGATTGTACTGCTTGCAAGTCTTGATTCATGTGAAATTTATCTATTTTTTTAATAATGGTGCATGCTCCATATTTTGGGCTTTCGTTGTTTTAGCATTGGTGGTGCCATCTTTCCCTTTATGGAAACTTCGAGATATTCTGGGTGTACATCACTCAACACATAAACCAGTCAACAGCTTACAGTGTTAGTTGATAAGCTTGCTCGTATTCAAGAGGCAGTCAACTATCTTAGTGCGCAACTTACTTCATTGCAACCCAGCACAAAGGCAGAAGGTAGGCTGTTGTGTTGTCTGGTCAAATCACAGCACCTACACCTACACTGCAAACAAAATACAAGGTCAATCACTGAAACCTTGTAGACCTTAAAAGTGCCCAGGGGACCCAAGCTTTATATGTAATGATTTCTCGCATCGTGGCATTGGATAACCTGGTGATAATATGTTGGTTTACATCAACAAATGTTAACAGATGACTATCACAGGCCTATAGGAATGAATTTGACAGACTGGAAAAATTAGATCAACAAACAAAACAGGATTTTCAAAACAGAAAATGGGCCCCACAGCAAATGTGTAAACAGATACAGTAAACCACAATTACCATAATAAGAAAAAATAACTATAAAGTGTGGGCCAGGTCTGCCCAAGGGCCATAATATGAAAATTACTTTTATTGGCAAGTATCTTCAAGCCTCAAATGGTATGTTTCTGTGGTAAATTGTACCTGTCACCTCTGGGTCTAGCAGTGTATGATATACCATCTATTTGTGTTAATTGCTAGGATTAAACAAATAAACCTGCATTATAAAGCAAATTAGAAGCAGAATCAAGTGATCAAAACAAATGAAGGATTTTCTTTTTCCCCTTTGCAGCTCTGGTAAATAGCTTGAGTTTGCATGCAGGGCTTCTATCATGGCAGCACCACCACTTTTCTTATATTCTTTGGTTCTGGCTAATTTTGAGTTTGGTGATAAAGTTTCATTCAACCACATGCAGCCAAGTGTAAATTAGGTAAATAAATAAACTTAAAAAGCATGTTCAAACCAGTCCTAGTAGATGTTCGTGGAATCAAGTGCAAGTGAAAATCAGTGATTCTTGGCCCGGCGGCTACCACTGGAGAAGCCTTATCAAGGACTTGTCACTATGTGTAAATCTACTTTTCAACAAAGATGTCGCATCTTATTGCGAATCCCCGCCGCATTCCTCTTCCTTAATCTAGAAACAACTTGTGAAGGGCTTAACTATATCACTTACCGTCGTTGTCCCCTGTACATAACAGCTCTGGAGACCCAAAGATCATGTCATAGCTATCGGTTTTAGCTGGGTCTATTGCTACGCGCATTACCGGGTCGCCAGTATAAAAAATCGCCGGTGTGTTCGCTGTGACCATAAGCAGCCATAAGCCCGCCAAAGCAACTGATTAATTAATTTTAAATATCGATGGCATCAGCTGCCGTTATATATTGATCGCGTTATCAGAGGGGATGGAATAAAAATACCCAATCCCTAGAAACGGAGGCGGTGGCGGAGAGGTCCAAACTTACAGAATCTGTGTGGCACACGCTACAATGGCAATGTGCGTTACGTGGTCTGTAATCCGTCAGAGTGGCGAATGTTCATAGATACGGCAGTCTCCGCAATTGCTACCTCAGTCCTCAAAACTAGCAATAAATAGACATAAGCCGGAGGTTTATTAGGCAAACCCTGATGCATCTCCAAAATGCAAGAATGATCGATGTGCGGTGGATAACGACAATCACCAATCGTTATTTACAATGCAAGGTTGCCCGTCCCAGTCCGCATTGCTCTTTTGCGAGTTACGCGGATCGGCGGCAGTTGACCGAGATATATTTCAAGAACGATGATTCCAAGCGAGGTAAGGCTGCGCAGGGTACCAGTTGAAATTGGTGGTAGTTGGTTGATCGTCCTGAGTATGTAGTCAAACTTGCATTTTAATGAAGTGTGTCGTTTGATTTTTATGTTGCGCGATATTCAATGCTTTCGGCTACTTTTATCGGCATTTGCGGTCCAGGTGGCGTAACAGTCTTTGAGGCCGTTTTACGTGAGGCGGTCGTCAGAGGGCACGAGAGAAAAAAGGGCATCTCCGGGTGTAAGTCTAACGATAAGATATGCCATGTTATTTGCAGTGTCGCGGTGGGGTGATAGAGCGGACAACGATCCCGCTGAGAGTGTGACAAGGTATCCACCAATACGGCTCGAGAGCCAACCTCGCAGCTTCTGTGGCAGGCTGCATGCGTGCTGTATACATGATGAGTGACGAAACGGTGGCGGAGAAAGGGAAGGCGGTTCGGGCCGATGAAGCCGAAACCAGCAAAGTTTTACCCACCCCGCCTTTCGGTCGTTCGGATTATGCAGATCATCAGTTACAGCAGACGAAGATAGACACAGGGTGAGACTTTCCTCGTTTCATACAGGGCGTTTAAGCCTGCTAATTGCAAATCCTTACCATTTCCTTCGTTCTCCTTGCAGTTACAGACCGAGATCCTTGGCTGTACGTGGCCCCATCACTGACGGGCTTATAAACCTCTTTGTTCCTTCTTTGGAGCCAGGTAATAACCCCACACGGTCACTGCGAGGATTTGGCACCACCAAAGCGTGCCTGCACAGCAGTACGCAGGCTCATCTTTGCCTTTCCCCATGCGCCCGTTGAGGAAGCGCCTATCCGTATTTCCGCTTTCTGGGTCTCTTGCTTCCTGACTACCAGCGCTCCTCCTCATTTTCCATTCTTTCACTTCTCCATTGCTTCCGTCTTTACGACGTTCCAATTCGCCTCTCTTCTGCTCCCATCATCGAACCCATAGACAGCGGACACATACACTCTGATTCATACTCCACTGCAACCGAGGATATAGACAGTTCAAACTAATTCACAGGGACACCAAACCAAAAGGTTGGACTGTGCCACTAGTTTCAGCAATCACGAATCCACAAATAGATATAGACGGTACCTTCACCGATAGACCAGGACAAATAATCTACAAGAGCAGCTGTAGTCCCATTTTTAGGTGCGCACCGGATTACGTGTAATTTACAGCACCGTACCCCTTACAATGGTTGCCAGATTGCCCTATCCACACTTCTCTACACAACGCAATTATGACCATGGATGTCCAAACACCGCCACATTCAGACAAAGTCATTTCACGACCTTACAAATGTCCCTACCCACTTTGTGGGCGGGCTTTCAGCCGGCTTGAGCATCAGGTAAGGACTTCCGGACTTCTTTGCTCCCTTTGTTTTACCCCCAACACCCGCACCTACGCCTTCAGTTTTGACACTGCATGTTGATCACTTACTAACGTTTTGCATTACTTGTACAGACTCGCCACATCCGGACGCACACTGGCGAAAAACCATTCGCCTGTACCTTTCCTTCATGCGAGAAACGCTTCTCACGTTCGGATGAACTGACTCGTCACTCGCGTATACACACCAGTGATCATATCGGGGCCAGTGCAACTGCCACTGTCACAAAGAACAAGGCGAGGGGTAAAGGCAAGCAGGCTACTTCGGGCGATGGGGAAGAGGTCACATCAAAGACTGACAATGGGGGAGACGATGAGGCCGCTGAGGAAGTCATCAGGACAAGAGTGAAGAAGAAGGCGCGGAGTCGAGCGAATAGTGATGATGAGGTATGTTTTCGTTTTTTAGTGCCTCCAGCGCTCGACATTTCGTGGGCTTGGTTATCTACTTCTCTTTGATGTCATTACACTTGCAGCTTGCTCACACAATTATTCTAGGACGAGTCTTATGCACGACCAACGTTGTTTGGGCCTTCCGAGCCTCCCCACCCTCCGCGCCGCATTCATCCTTTACAAGACCCGTTGCTCCTGTCTACAAATCCCAGTTCCTTTTCGGCCCTCTCCACCGTTGCCATGGATGAGCTGTATACCCTTGAGCGCGAAGAGGCTCTTCGTCGCGCTGAATACGAGGCTCGACATGCCGAGGCTCTGAGAAGAGTCGGTCAGCGCGAAAACCTTCAATCCGAACGGTTCAGTAAAAGCGCCACGACAAGTCCAGTTACGACGCCACCCCATTCAAACTTGATCCTGAATAACAGTACATCCAAAGAGGGTGGAGACGAGGATATGGAGGCAAGTGACGAGACAAAGCGTCGAAAAAGTGGACCTGCTTGGCAGATGGCACATGAACCAGCCCTCGGAAACTCACATACATCGGGACACGTTGTTTCATCGAGTTCTACAGCTCAACATACGTACAGCGGACGACATATGCCCTGGAGTCATCCATACCAAAGCTCAACCCATTCGTCCCATCAATATCGACATCTTGCGCGACATGACGATACTCCGTCTCCTTTGAGTTCCGACTCGGACTCTTTACCCCCACACAGTTCCGCACATTCACCGTCGCACCCGTTCTCACACGGTATGCAGACGACCGGCTCCCGAGACTTGCATGCACGACCATCCGAAGTCGCGTTTACCCCGTCCACAAGCCCTTTCCTTGGCCCTCTTCGCACATTAAACCTTCAGTCAGCTCACACGTCACGTGCGCCTTCGCCAATTTTACTGCCACCCCCGAGCATGGGCAGTGGAGTTGTAGCGGATGGGTCCATCAGTCCTATCGATGAGCCGTCGCGTGGTTATGGACCACGATCCCGTAGGACCAGTGTTGCTGGGAGTCCTCCTAATGGCAGTGTGCATAATCGACCGACGGCTAGACGGAAAGGCATTACCGATGACAGGCTTTATAATCTGTCATCGCTGCCTCGAACTCATACTTACCCTAGCCAACTTTCTCAGTTGACCGAAAAGGGACCGCCTTCGACGATACATACCCCGCAGCTCTCAAGCGGACCCAGCAGCGATGCTAGCAGTCCGAGTAGTGCGTCTTATCCGTTAAGCATCAGTGCACAATCGCCCTCTGCGCCATTTCATTTTGACTCAGGAAGTGGTACTCCGAGCGCTACAAACTCTCGCCCGTCGTCACCATCACATTGGCAGCATTCATCGCATCAATCTCATCCAGGTCGAGATAGTAGCTGGGGAGGCTCAAATAACCATCTTGCCCATTCTGTCCGCAAGGCATTTGGAATGACTCCAATTTATCCCCCACCAAGGAATACATCATGGCCGTCCTCTTTCTCGGCGCGAGCTCACTCTGGTTCCTCTACCCCCGCCGATCCCAGTAATATATTCTCGTTGTCCGTCCCTACGTCGAGATCTGGGTCGCCTCCAATTACTCTTCCACCCCTGAAATCGTTATCAATTCCGTCGCAACGTCCGTTCAATGGTGAGGACGGTACCTACGATGACGACGGTGAAACACCCAGAGGTGCCAAGAGAATACAAACGACTGAGAGGTTGCCAGGCTTCAGTGAATTCGAAGCAGCCTCTTGTCCGAGTATGAATAGTCGATGAAACATTCCTGTTTTGTGACTATTCTCCACCTTCTCCAGACGTCACATCATTCGTCGTCTATCTCGTTATGTCATATATCTCCCCTTTCCTCGCTCAACTGGGCTTATTAGACCACCTCTCCGTTTTAACACACATAGATGCCCTTATGCGTTTGCAGATCTCGACTATTTTAAACGGTATTTCCGGTCCTCTCTCAAGATTATTCATCGTCGATAATGAATATATCCTTTCAGACACACGACACTTGCAATGAATTTAAATCTGAAGCGCGACAGACCAGATGTGCTTCACAGGAAGAATCACAAGACGGATGCAAGCCGTTGTTTAAAATGCGTTGATGGCTGGCAGTGACATGTTTCCCCTACTCTATAAATCGCTTAGTTATGCAATGATTCTCCAATAATATACAGTACAAACTGTTGAATTGACGAATAAATGAGTTATGGAAAGGCCGAAGAATTGCCGAAGTGGGCCCTACTCTTACCATCGTCCTCAATCTACGGATATGGCTCATCTAACAAAGCCAGTCAAATACGATATCAAGGACTCTAACATTGCGCTTCTAGGATCAGATGTAAGGGTTTCAACCTGAAGACATACTGTCGTCTAAATTACTGGGATATTGTAGTTAGAGAAGAAAGTCCGTGAGCATGCGGGTAACTAGTCTTCTCTCGTTGCCTGACAAAAGCAAAACTTGACCCATTTGCGCAGGTGATAAAGAAAAGGCCTGGACAGAAGCTGGAAAACAACCTGGATTGCAAATATGGAGGATCGAGAAATTCGCAGTTGTTCAATGGCCTAGCGACCGCTCCTTTTACGATGGAGACTCATATATTATTCTTCACTCGTACAAGAAGACACCTGAGGCGGCAGCCCTGAGCTTCGATCTTCATTTTTGGTTGGGCGAAAATACTACTCAAGATGAAGCAGGCACGGCAGCGTTCAAGACTGTTGAACTAGATGATCGTGCGTTTGACACCTAGTCGACAATATATCTTCTCTTTTAATTAACGGTACAAATCAACAGACCTTGGAGGACATCCAGTACAGTATAGAGAAGTCCAAGGCTACGAGTCCAGCCGGTTCCTGTCTTACTTCCCTCGCTTCATCTGCTTGCACGGTGGCGTCTCCACAGGCTTTCATCATGTGTCTTCTCGCCCTCCTCAAAACTTACGCAGGTTATACAAGATCAGCCTTTCCCGTCAAACGGGTGGGAGATCTCACTTGCAGATCCGCGAGGTTTTAGCAGAAGGTACCAGCCTCCAGGAGGGACACGTATTCGTGTTAGACAAAGGCCCCGAAATATTTCAACTTAATACGAATAAGAGCGTGGGCCAAGAAAAATTTAAAGCAGCTGAATTTGTCCACAGTTTGGTAAATGACCGAGAAGGTCAAAGCGAAGTCAAAGTTTTCGGCAAGTCAAGTTCACACATCTGACCTTACATCATCTAACCATGCCTTCTAACCGCGCAAAGATGAGGGTGGTCACGGAGCTGGGATTTTCTTGGCTGAGTTCGGACTTGATTCGGTACCAAGCAAATTGCAAGCGGACCAGGCCAAGCCTCCTTCTGGAACCCTACCCACTCTCTACCGCCTGTCCGACTCGTCAGGGGATGTAGTATTCAAGTCTGTCGAACCGGTCGCCATTTCGTCTCTCTCTTCGTCAGACGCTTTCCTTCTTGATCATTCACTCAGCCCGACGCATCCAACAGTATACATATGGATTGGCAAATCTGCTTCCTTGATGGAGCAGCGATTAGCTCTGCAATACGCTCAGACGTATGCACACAAGACTCAATCCGAAGCTGGGCACTCTAAAGCATCTACCAGTTTGATAAAGATGAATGAAGGACAGGAGCCTGACATTTTCATCCGCGCATTTGATGGGTGAACGCACGTTAGTGCGAATGTGGAAGAAATAGAACGGCCGCTTTATTTATTCGTTGTACAGGAGGTAAAGAAACAGGCATATAAGCTTGGCATTTGTAATCGTACAGATTCTGCTATTGTTTCGTGCTGGAGATGCTGGTTCAACTAGGACTCACTTCGCTATATCATACACCATCCTGGCGCCAATCCAAGAATAAGGATACTTGCGCTGGTACCAGTTGCGCACGCTTCTCCTCTCCGCGATACGTGGGATCGTAGCATACGAACCACCAAGGACAACTTGGTGAGTGCCATCAAAAAAGTCCTTCGAGTATCTGAGATTGATCAGTACGTCAGCAAGCAGATGGCATGATTGAATTACTAACATACCCAGGATACAATTTAGAAGGAACAAAGCCTTCATAGTTATCAAATAAGGTGGACGTCCATTCCCAGACGCCGCCATTGTGACCCCGACCACCATCCCTTTCACCGCCCGTCGTGGATCTAATTGACGTCTCACGCAAGTGGACTGTAAGAACTAATAATTTACGTACGGGATCGGATGCCAGTTGCGAAAACCCCAGTTGGCACCTCCTTCATACCCCGCCTCAAATTTGTCATAGAAGAGCCTCAATTCGGGATTGGTGGGAAGGCGGCCACCTTTGACGATCGCATACGCCGAGAAGTCATCGTATGATGTCATGATAGGCCAGTTCCACGCTATTTTCATGGGTACAGGACCGTACATAGTGCGAACCTATAACATGATTAGTCAAGCTGTGAACGGCGTTTGTGAACTTTTGAAACTTACGCATGTCTCGCCTTTATACTCGACCCAGCTAGCTGGGAATTTGACTTGCTCCTGCCCTCCACTCTTGTAAAAGTCGTAAAATTGACCGTTGGTGATCGGTCTCCACTCGATGCTAAATTCATTAACGTAAGCCTTCCTCTTCGGACTTTCATTGTCCCAGCCGAATTCATGTCCGTCTACTTCCAGGGCCTTGACAAGGTCAATATCATCAGCTTCAATGTCGTCATGGCCCAAGGAAACAACAGCGGGACCCAAGATGACCGTGGGGCTAACTTGCTTGGGTGCAGCTTCCCAGATCTCGGCAAGGGACGCCCAGTTGGGAGGAGTAAAGTCCGGAGGAGGTATGGTTCCTGTGCCAGCGCGTTGCAAGAGCATGTACAACAGAGTCTAGTCCAGTGGGAAAATCAGCAAAGGTTTGACAAGACGAGGCGAAAAGCGGGATACCTCAGCGTGAAGAGCCTCGTGTTCACATGTCATCTGCAAGACACGGCCTACTTTCCTTGTCAAAGATATTCTGCCAGAATGAATATCATCATAGAGCTGCAGGAGCCTCCGGCGCACCCGGGTTTGGAAGTCTAAGATTGTCTCCAGTTGTGGCCAATCTTCATCAGACTGAGGTACCTCTGAATGATCCTGGCACAAAAAGTCAGCGGGTAAATGCCTTCGCCCGAACGAACTTACATGACATTTCGTGGGATCGTCGACGTTGGGATCAATGCCCCGCTGAGATCGATTATATTTGGAAAGGTGACGAGGTGAGCAGGGGATAACGCACCTCAAATATATCTTTGAACTCTTGAGGATCCGTGTGAGGCTCTCCGAGAAGTCGTGAGAGGTGAATGTCCAGAAAAGTAGGAATGTGACCCAAATAGAATAAACAGATATGGCGCAAGTCAATGGGCTTTTGGAATAGCATGGAGTCCGGAATCATGCGCCGGGTTACAAAGTCCCACAAAGTCCACATATTCTGCCAATCCTGGATGGATGGTACGCCAAAGGGTGAAGATGAATATGACCGCTTTGGGACGAGACCGCCGGATAAGACGGAGGCACTGGGAGACGACAGCAAAGGGAACATGAACGGGGGGCGCTCAAGCAGCCACAATGAATATTGGGAAAAGCTGTCCACCCAGCGTTGGATGGGACGTAATTCGGCTTCCGTGAAGAGCACGTGAACGTCCGTCTCGGAGTACTGGATTTCCCCATGAATAAGTCATTCATGGTAGCATTGGCGGTCCGCACCTTGTAAGAGACTTCAACTTGTATCATTTCGTCTGCAAGGAATGAGACTTTATCGTTGGTCGAAGGAATGATCACGCTCTGGCCACTCTTAGATTTATAATATGCCTCGTGACGGCCTGGAAAACCATCTATTGGTTGAGCGACTAAGGCATAAAACGAAGGATTTACATACGTTCTTCCTTATTATACTTTCCGACATATTCCCATTTGTCTTCGTCAAACATCTGCTCATCGCCAAGTGCGCTTCCAGCTGCTTTGAGACCATTCATTATAAACCTCCTTGTGTAGCCTTTCGGATCATTGTAAGCCGTTTCAATTCGAGCAGCCTGATTATCGTGATCCAAGCCAAGAAGCAGTGTATCTCCACAACCACGGCGCAATGGTAGGGAACGGAGGAAAGCCGCACCCTCTGCGCGAGAGAAGTTCCCTAGCGACGATCCAAGGAACATGATATGAAGAGGTGGCTGAAGCGGGTCAGGAGTCGAAAGCGTTGTCATATCTGTCGGCGACGTCAATCCCGTTACACTACTGCTCGTGGACGGCGTAGAAATCGGGGATATATCTCTTGAGTATTTATTGAGTTGGGATTTGTCTTCCACGGAAGCGCGGATGGTTTCCGGGAGCAGGTGGCTTCGCAAACCTCCTGCCGCTACAAATTTGAGACCATCATCGTACGTACCTGTACGAATTCGCTGGAATCATAGACAGTTTGCACTTAATAGGACTACGTACCTAGCATTCCCTTAGCATCAACCTTATCCTGCAACAAGGAGCCAACATCCGACATTGCAAGCTGACCAAGAGTACGCTCAAGTTCGCGTCGCTCCAAGTCGAGAGCGTAATATGTCACAGGATTTGTTGGACTGGAAACCAGGCGGGACAGACCAAGGAGCACATGGGACGTCTTTCGAAGCGCCCTGCAATAAGTATTTAGCGGTGGGTTTATACGAGAGATTAGATCTCAGGTCGTTTACGGCAGCAGATTAGATTTGGAAAATTTGGGCGCTCGTTGGATCTGCCGACTTCCAAGTATCGTCTACAGCAACTTTACCGTGGAAGCGGGTTATAGGATAATTGGAACGCAAGCACAAACCCAACAACAAAAAATTGTGAACACAGGAGGACCAACTCACCCCGCCCCAAGTTCGAGGACAACTTCGCCCAGAAGGATCTCGCCCTCCCCCCTGGAGTGCATGACCCGAACTATTTCATCCGCGTGTGTCTTCAGTATTTCCTCCTCTGCAGCGAAGAGGTAATATTCAGGTGCCTCTGTCGTAATGTCGTCGTACAACCGCAAGCCACGCTCATTGTACAGAAGAAGAGTTGGCAATGTCTTCTCATTTACAGGTTGTTTCAGGCCTGTCAGAATTTGTTGGCAGATATCGTCAGTGCCCGTGGTGACAGTGCGTTCATCCAGGCGAACATCGACAATCTGAGGTTTGGTAGGCATTTTTCAAAACAGATTTGAAACAGTGCAAGACAGGAGGATGCTTGGGTCAAGGTCCACTGGGGCAGTACTTAAGCGAAAGCGCTGCCCGCTAGCTTAGTAAGCACATGATGATGCTCTGAATACCTAAAACATCGGCAAGTTACGGGTAACGTGGAATGATGACAATGAACTCAAGCTCCAACAGTGACGCAGGAGAACACGCATAAGTTCGTACATCAGCCTAAGAACCACTTTCTTCGCATGCCGGCGGATTGTCCGAAAGCCTAGACGCGAAATAAAAGAATAAGTACAGGGAGCCGGCGAGGGATGGGTATGGGTATGGATGAGTTTGTAAGAGCCTGGCCGTTGAGCATGAAAAGACCGATCAGGATCAACGTACCTGTGGACAAATACCACTAGTATGTCATGGTGACAAATGTTCGCAATATTACAGGGCGACTATATATGAGGCCTCGAACGTGACGCGATTTGTGATCTGCGCGTCTTGGTAACATCCGTGACATTTCCGACAGGACACGAAGGAGTTAACAAGGGAATCCAGATGCGCCATATATGTCACTAAGTAATGCCGCTATGGCGCCATAATCTCTTCAGGAGTACTGTGGGTAATAAAAGAGGTTGTTGCCGGAAGATGTTTACACCGAAGCACTGCCAGGACCGACATGTGGGTGCGCGGGAGGCTTGGGAAGAACACCAGACGCCGGGAAAGTACCAGTTGTTGGCGGAAAATGGACACTATGACAGTGTAAACGCGAAAGGGTAGCACACAACAGCGCAACAGAGGCCATTTATACATTGATTCATACCCGCGATACGCAATATCACGCCATCGCTGCACGAACCTATAAAAACACGGAAGTAACCAAGAAGTAACGGAAGTAGAGCCTCGAATTCAATGTTACGAACTTGTCCTCGTTATGGGAGCTGTCCACGTGCGCACAACGGTGCTAACCATCGCGAATAATCTCGATGTCCTACGGTGAACTCACGTTATCATGTGCCAGGAAAGAGGATGTTGGCAGAACACTAAACAGTCTCAGCATCATCGTGAGTTGCTCAACGTATCTCAGTAATTAGCTTCTTGAAACTGGATCATCACGAACACAGATAGCACATCACGAGCACAGATAGCACACGTACTCTCTATTAGCCTAGGGTGGAGTAAATTACTTCCGATACTCTACAGCCGGACGCACAAAGACATTGGGTATTAAAGTCAGACGTTTTTGTCCAATCGTATAAGTTCAGCCGCTAGGCGGGCAAGCATCTCGTCAGAGCATGGATTTCGAGGAAACGTCCGACCATCGCCCTTGCTTTTGGCGCAAATAGTTAGCCGCCACATCGGTGGGCATCCTGAAAGACGTCGCTCACCCACCACCACCACACCAAAGCCTGTATATCCATCCGTATTTTTGATTCCATCCAAATATTTGCGTCCAATTTCTCCGCCAGCCAACATCATAGAGACGTATTTGTTGGTGTGCGTCCCGGACTGCCCGACGCTGCCCATGGGACATGCGATCCTCATCTAATGGTTCAGAGTTACCGTTAGTTGACGTACCCAACGGGGGAAGGTATCGCAGCAGTAGAAAAGGTGATAAATTCTCTAAGGTTGTCTGATTGGTGCTAGAAATCTTGTTAGATGGGAGCTTTGACGTCCAAGGACAGAAAGACACTTACGAAATAAGGTAGATGTGGTATAAAAGAAAGGATCCAATGACTAATGAGAAAACTACACCAGCAAAGCTAAGAAAGAGTTCGTGGACCGGCGTGGTTATATCCTGCATCCAAGCTCAAGTTTAGAGCACCGAGCAGATGAAGACCCATAAGAATTACACACAATAGCCATCGGATTGTTGAAAGCGAACAACAAGGCAGATCCCGATATCACTGCAATGTATAGAGCGAGTAAAGTCACACTGCAGAGGAAATGCACGAATGCAGGATACGTCCTGTGACCCTATTTGCAGTCTAAGGACACAACTTATCTAACAACTAGCAACTAGAGTGTGGGCTTACAATGCACTTGCTCGCAAGCCAAACACAGTGATGATCTGCGATTTGTGTCAATCTCATTGTGTTATGTACTGTATAGTGTAGATAAACGAACCCATTTTCAAGACACAGCGCCCACATATACTACAGTGATGTGCACGCTCAGGTTTGGGAGCCCAACATCTGCGACAAAACTTCCCAGGAGCAGACAAGTCGTCGTGACGGTCGGCAACCATCAACGCTTCGGTCAAGTCCATCCCACCATCATCCTCCTGACGTTCTGCGACCGGACCTGGATCGCGAGCAACGCAAACAATAACAGAAGAAAAGACACAGAAAGTGAGTGTGTATGTCACCAGGAGGTGAATGCCAAAGCGAAGTGGACTGTTCAGTGTCTTTAGGTGATAGTTGACCAGCATGATCAGCAACGAAGGATGGGGAGCTAAAGTAAGTAACACGAGCACTACAGTTCGGTAGCCTTCAATAACCAAACATGCTTGAGAACAAGATCGTAGAACATACAGCAAAGAGGTATGTAGTGAACGAATCCTTTCGCTGGAGAGTCCTCGTCATCTTCTTCACTGGATCGCCCTCGGGATCTTGCCAGTGGGTTCGAATTCGCTGGCGACTGTAGTTCCAAAGAAAGGAGCGGTGTTGGTCTGGCCATGACCAATTTCTAAACTAAACCAAGACAAATTTGCGAAGAAGATGAAATGAACTTATGAAGGGCATAAACTGACGTTGCCGTCGCTTGATTGAATGCACAGCTTCTGCCTCTTGTCTTTTGCCATCATTACACCCTTAGTTTACATGGCAATACGTCCTTGGACCAGTTATTCCACTACGGACCACTGTTGCATCCTGCGTCATTCCCAGCAGCGTCGGGGCAGAAGAGGCACGTTCAGGGCACGTTCTTTATCCTAGAAAGCTGTACTCCGAGATCCTGGCCTCTGATCCTCTCTGATCGCCTTGCGTTGATGGCATGAACCTCTGTAATTATCTACTTTTTGTAACTCACCTTGAGATACGAAGAACATATGCATAGTTAAGGGCCTTTACTACAAGGACTCCACTCATGTCGCACACTGCCTTCGAGCTGCTACGCCGTCACTGGAGGGGACTGTAGCTCGACACTGATCTTCTTCTTCGTGACCCGTCGCCTATATGCTGATGTGAATTGGTTGGTCCCAGACCTGGAGGTACTTGCAGTTGATGACGACTCTGAACCATCGTCTTTGCGCAGACATGATTGAATCGCGATGGAAGACAGCAGATGATGACTATGGTCAAAAGCATGCGAGTTGAGTTGTGCTGGATGGTAAAAGACTGGTTGCTTGATGCGGATATTTTGAAGTGTCTTCGCCAATGTCGGGAGGAAGGAATGGACATTTTGATCACTGATCATAATAGGGACATGCTAAACCATCTGAATTGATGATCATTTTCTACGGGATGAATTTACAAGCTGAAGATGATCACGGTAGTCGTCAGAACCCTGACTTTTACGGCGATTTGCATGTTGCTATCATGAGCACATGGCATAAGTGATAGCTCATTCCTTTCCACGCTGGACTAGTTGATACAAATCATCAGACAGACCAAATAGATACTTGCGACGAAATTATATGCCGAAATGAACAAACGGAGCCCACCTGTCCAACGTCACTTTGGGATCCTCTCGGAGACGCAGAACTGCACGGCTGAGCGCTGTTGCAGCATCAGACGGATCGAGTCCTCCTATTCCATTGCGGAAGAGATACCGGTAGGTGTCGTCGGCTACCCTTGGTGCGTCATCGTCACTGATACCCCACATGGTAGCAATAACACTCTGAAAGCCGGAAAACTGCAGTCCAGCTGCAAGATGCATTGCCTCTCCTGGCAGTTCTCTCAATCCAGATGCCGTGTGGCAGGCGGAAAGGAAAGCAAATTGTCCAACAGACAGTCTTTTTGATGCGATTTTGTCAAGTTTTAGGTGACCGTCGTGCAATGCGAAAGCACTTTTGGTGCCCATAATGGGATCTTGAGAGCCGTGGCAGGCGAAGTGAATCCAAGATGATGTGTCTAGAGCTTCTAAGACGCGATCCACCGTCGCATCTGATCCGTGCAGATGCAGAATATCATCTCCAGACCAGCTTGCTGACCGAGCTGCCTCAATCACTTTCAGGACCTCCGGAGTGGACTGCGGGATGCGGGCCTGGCCAGGGGTCTCCGGCTGACTGATGGCGAGAAGCTTTGGCTTCGGTTGCGAAGCTGACATCCTCGTCTTCTGAGCTTCGAAAAGGGCACTGAGGGTGGTCACGTAGGAAGAAATAACTATGCAGCTGACATTGATGCTTCCTTTATCAGGTCCCGCAGCATGAATTGGAATGAAAGTGAGAGGTCCAGTCGGATACCACCATATGCGACGCTGAGGCAATCCTGGATAGGATTCCAAAGGAAGTCGCATCTTGTCGAAAATGGGGACTAAGATTACCCGCCATATTACTCGCAGAGTGTTTTGTAAATTGCGGATGGTCAAGTTCCGCCGCTGAGCTGCCCTGTCATGTTCAGGCGATCTAGCATCCGCAGATCGGTTTAACATAACATTACTAACTATTTTCGTGAGTTTTTCGATGTTGATTTTGGGCAGTGGCACATGCTCGATAGGACCGGACACCCCAAAGATCAATGCATCAGCCCCATATCCGCTGATATTTATGATGACAACCTCTCCCGAGGCAGCAGATTGGCGAAGTTGTTGGAATGGTACTGGCTTGAGAAAGTATTTGAACTTGGGGATCAGTCTAACCCGTTCCAATAAGCCCTCCCATACGCCAGCCAAACGACGACGCTCCTTTCCAAAGGCCTCTGATCTATGGAACCTAGTGTATTGCTCTTCTATGATCGCAGCGGAGCTCCCGAGATTATCTGCATCCAGCTTACGACCAATGCTCTCAAGCTCATCGGCTAATTTAGGATCCGCCCCCTTCAACGCTTTCAAGTCGCTGCGTAAGGACGATGCCTGTTGCCAGAACACCGATCTGCACAAATCTAGCAGCTCCGCCGCTTCCCCGAAACGATCCAGTTGAATAGCACAAGTTGCTGCAAGACAACCCAAAGTCTCGGACTTTTCAAGAAGCCGCATATGATGATGTGAGGATGCATCCAAGCCTAACCACGCGACCTTCGGCAAGATTTCCAAGGCCGCACGATATCCATCCAATGCAGACAAAAGTTTGCCATTCTCATGCGCTACCTGCGCCCAACTTCGAGCGGCTGCAAGAGCTTGATGTGGGTGTGCAGATTTTAGTTGTGCTGCTGCCTTTGCAGCATCGATGGAAGCTTCAAGGTCGTTCTGATCGCCGTGACAGCGAAAACGACTATGTAGATTCTTTCCGAGGTTTGAAAGGTATATCGCTTTGTGCGGATGCTCATCACCGGTGAGCATAATTGCCTTTTCTTCATTCGAGATGGCATTTTCGAGATCGTCAGACTGGCCCTGTCGCTCAAAGCGCAATCTTTGACTGCAACTCAAATTCGAGAGAAAACCTGGTTTATTGGGATGTCCATCGTCCGTGAGCTCGACTGCGGATCGTTGGTTCGAGATGGCATTCTCGAGATCGGAAGGTTCGCCATGATACTGGCTATTGCCAAGGTTCGAGA
Organism: Piloderma croceum F 1598; assembly: GCA_000827315.1. NCBI lineage: Eukaryota > Fungi > Basidiomycota > Agaricomycetes > Atheliales > Atheliaceae > Piloderma > Piloderma croceum. Next base: position 997,405 of record KN832975.1, read on the forward strand.
GACGGCCTAGTTTCTTTGGGTCATCGTCAGGTGTCAGATCGACTGCCATTTGAAGATTTGAGATGGCGTTGTTAAGATCGAGTTGCTTGCGAAGGTGCTCAAATCGACTGTACTGCATGCTTCCGAGATTCGACAAGTACATTCGCTTGTCTGGAAACTTATCATCCGTTAAGTCAACTGCACTTTGTTGTATCGAGATGGCATTCTCAAGGTCGGCCATAAAGCCGAGGCGCCGAAAGCGAGTGAACAGACTAGTACCGAGGTTCGAGAGACGGCCTGGTTTATTGGGATGCCCATCATGTGTGAGCTCAATTGCCATCTGGTGGTTTGAGATGGCATTGTCGATATCGGCCAATTGGCCGAGACGCTGAAAGCGATTTTCCTGGCAAATACCAAGGTTCATGAGATACATTGGCCTTTTGCGGTGGTGGTCACTCGCCAGATCAACCGCTTTCTGTCTATTTATGATGGCATTCTCGAGATCATCCAGATTGCCGCGTCGCAGAAAGCGGGTTTGTAAACTACCACCCAAGTTACTGAGGAAATCTGGTTTTTCTGGGTGGCGATCATCTGCCAATGCAGCTGCCGTAACAAAATTCACTATGGAGCCCTCGAGGTCATCCGGTAGGCCGAGGCGCTCAAAGCGACTATGCAGACTATGGCCAAGGTGAGAAAGATAAGCGGGATGTCCATAGTTCGTCAATTTGACTGCGTGTTCGTGATTGGACAGTGCCATTTCGAGATCGGGCAACCTGCTATATCGTTCATACCGTAGCATCTGGCTGGTACCAAGGTTCGAAAGACGAAGTGGCTTATCAGGGTCACCTTGAGCCGTATGCTCGACTGCCGCCAGACAATTTAAGATGGAGCTATCAAGATCGTCAGGCACGCCGAGGCGCTCAAAGCGACGAAGTAAGGTGCAGCCGAGGTTCGAGAGCATGATTGGGTTTCTGCCACCAGTTAGGTCCACTGCCTTTTGCTCATTCGATACAGCAGCAACAAGATCAGCAAGGCTGTCCAGGCAATCGAAGCGATGCATCTGGCAGTCACTGAGGTGTGAGAGATAAACTGCTAGGTTAGGGGTTTCGGCGTCGGAGTATTCAACTGCTTTGAGCTGACTTGTGATAGCATTTTCAAGTTCAGGATGTTCCCCAGAGCGCTCGAAACGACGCAACTGACTGACACCAAGGGTGAAATACCGCATGGCTATATCGTTGCGATTGCTTGGTCGGTCGAGCCAGACGGTTATGATCCCTACCGGAGTTGCCAATGTTGTGGAGGTTAGTTCAACAGCAGCAACTGGCCATGAATAATAAGAGAGGGGTACTATAAACTATCTGTCGTACGCACATTTTTTATTCGCACAAGCCGCCAAAAGCATGCGGAGAGGTAGATCGATTTGCCCGATAACAGGGTCTCCTCCGCACGGCGAGTCATATTTCACTGCCAGTGATAGACGAATAACAGAAGATCCAGCGCCGTATCTTCCAACATTAATGTCAAACGCCAACTAACACAGAACATTGGACGAGCCACACATACACGCAGAACTCTTCGTTCCAAGAGGGCGCTTCCTTTCCCTTGTTCACTTGTGTCTGCTGCAGGGACGATTCACAACATCTAATTTCCACATAAAAGCCCGGAGATCTCTCCTTTGATTCATTTTTAATCCAAGCAGTCATATCAGCTGAGACAACTGCACAATGAATTGCATCAGTTCGCTGATTCGAGAGATGATTCGGATGAGCCCACTGCACAAAACATAGTTCTGCTTGTCATTATTTTTCATCATGGTTGGCGAGACCTCAATAAAAAAGAACACTATGTAGTTGCTTTTGGTGGAAATGATTCGAGTATGCGTTGATAAAGACGGAGGTTGAGGCCTGAGGCGGAGAGCGGAGTCACTGAGTTGGAGTGCCTGATCTGTGCCTGGTGGCAGTGCATCCTCCACTGCTGCCAATTGGAGGCTGCAGTAGGCTACCACAGGGCTGCACATTTGCCATGGAAAATATTAGAGGGTATATGTAAGATTTCAGACACTTTTGGGGTCTTGGTTCCTGCATAAATTGGCAATCCATTCCCTCTGCCCTGGCAGCTGATAGCACCCCCCAAAGCGGCCAAATACCTGTTATTCAATGCAATATATCATGTACGTACATGTATAGATAGAATGGAACAGAAATACATGGGAAAAAGCGTCCATAAATTGTTCAAAAAAGCGAAAATGGGGGCACAGGGGTAGGGTGGATCAGCCAGGGGATAGAAAGCCTTAGGAAACAAAGGAAATAGATGTGTGATAATTGAGGAGGGTGCTGATAGCAGGGGAATGGCTAAAAATGATCCAAAAAAACGAAAATGAGGGGGTAGGGCTTGTATACAATATAAATGGGGCATTGGAATGGGACAAAAAGTCGTTGGAGGATGTATATATATATAGAAGAGTAAAAACAGAAGGGGGGCAGTTGGGGAGGGTAGAGAGGGAGGGAGGTATAAAGGGAGGTAGGGGGAGCATGAGGGCAGAGGATCCATTTGGACTCACCTAGCCAAGGGATTACAAAACGACAACTTGCCATGGATTATACATGACTAAGGGGGTCTAAACGAGAGGTTACAGCACCCAGAAGCAAGCAGAAATATCAGAAATGTCGAAATGGTTGTTAGGGGATGAGGCACTTACCTGAGACCAATTCCACCGCTTATCCACCTCAAAAACCTGTATAAAACCTTCAAATAGACCCCCTAAATAGTTCCTGAAGGTTTGGTGGGTCTAGGGTCAGAAACAAACGATCAATGAGGAGTTCTATTCTGGGCGGATGGGAGCAGGTACTCACTGTGGTATCTGCAGGCATCCCAGAGCATCTGGGACACCTGGAATAGCTTACCAGGCATCAATGAGGGTGGGGAAAGCATTTAATGCATCTGTGGGGGGCAGGACTGGTTCAGTATAGCTGGGGAGGTAGGCCAGGGGGTGCATCTGGGCACAGGCTTACCAGATGGTCCAAGGGCACTTATGATGCATGTAGGTTGCTCCATAGACTTGTTAGAAAGGTTCCACAGTCCCAAAATGCCAGGATATAGGCTGAGTGAAGAGAGGGAGAGGTGATTATGCAGTTGGGCCAAAAACAGAGAGATTGGCAAGTCACCAGCCAACCAGGGCACACAAAGTTGTCCAGAGAGTTGGATAAGGTAGCCTAGAGATGCCCAGAGAAGATGTGAAAGAGAGCTAGAGGTAGGGAGGCGTGGTTGGGGCAGGAGGGCATTCAGACACAGTAGGTGCAGCTCGATCAACTTCGATCATATCATTTGGCTCTCTAAGTTCTCTCGCGGCGCGCATAATCTGCCTCAACAACTCATCCCTACCTCTAGCACTTTTAATATGTTCTCTAGGCATCCGGACTGATCGTACGATATGCCATGCACGTCCAGGGCGAGTATAGTGAAGAGAAGAAGCAGATTGGAGCAGTTCAGAGACAAGGAAGGGGACAAGAATTTCCGAAACGCACTGTAAATTTCCGAACTTGTTCCGCGATCGTTGACCGAGTCGGATCAGCTTTCCATCCCAAATTTTCCAACACTCTTCATCCTATACCACACCCGTCTTCTTGTGGTGTAAGCAAGTAAGACTCCCTCCGTCGCAATGCCAGAAGTCAAGAACAAAGTCTGCCTAATGTAACAATTCGATTATTTCTTGTGGGCTTGACGAAGTATGTTATCACTTATTACATCTCTTTGGATAGCGTCCACGATGGCTGGGGCATTGCACCAGAGAAAGGAACGAAGGGAAATGCGATTGAGGCGGGTGATACCACCAATATGGATGTCATCGCCAAAGATCACAGTTATCGCACTCTCGCGGCCCATGGAACAGCTGTTGGTCTGAGTGAAGGTCTAATGGGTAACTCAGAGGTCGGGTGAGTTTCTGTTTCCCTCCTCCCTTCTCCTTCTCCTAAATCTATAGATTGACAAATTTGAATGAGCAGACATCTTAACATTGGAGCTGGTCGTATTGTCTGGCAAGATATCGTCCGAATTGATGTCTCCATCAAGAAGAGGCAGTTTCATACATCACCCAATATTCTGGCGAGTATGCAGAGAGCGAAGGATGGCAATGGGAGATTGCATTTACTCGGTCTGGTGAGTTGTGTTTTTATTTTTATGTTACGGGCCAGTTACGTGAAGAGCAGGATATCTTTCTGTCGAGCTTGCGTAGTATGGCGCATTGTTTTCTTGCTTAGATTCCAACTCACAAAATCAAGACGGTCACTGATCCAAAGAATATTCACAGGTCTCTGATGGCGGTGTACATTCTCACATCACCCACCTATACGCTCTCCTCGAGACCGCGAAGGAGATCGGCGTTCCGCATACATACATCCACTTCTTCGGTGACGGACGTGACACCGCACCTCGCTCGGCTGCAGGCTACGCCAAGGACTTAATTGCCTTCATTGACAAGGAGAAATACGGCGAGATCGCAACAGTCGTCGGTCGGTACTATGCGATGGATCGTGATAAGCGCTGGGAACGCGTTAAGATTGCTGTCGATGGACTTGTCAAGGGAGTGGGTGAGAAAGTGGAGGACGTCGTTAAGGCTATCGAGGAGAAGTATAACGAGGACGAGACGGATGAATTTTTGAAGCCCCTTATCGTCAACGGGGATGCGGGTAGAATTAAAGGTCAGTTCTGTGGTTCTTGTCCTACCCACTATCTGACTACTTGGCTTGACTAGATGGAGATACTTTATTCTGCTTCAATTACCGCTCTGACCGAATGCGAGAGATCGCATCCGTACTCGGACTCCCAGATAAACCGATGGATGTGGAGGTACCCATAGACCTCGTGAGTCTTCTTTCTACTTTGTCAGGAGTTCTTATGCTGACTTCAAACCCTCAGCACATCACGACCATGTCACGGTATAACTCTGAATTCCCCTTCAATGTGGCCTTCCCTCCTCAGCCAATGACCAACGTCCTCGCAGAGTGGCTCTCCAAGAAGGGAATCAAGCAAGCTCACATTGCCGGTTCGCTTCCCGTTTTTCACCTATTGATCTCGTCCATTGCTGATGTCATGCCTCTGTCTGTTAGAGACCGAGAAGTATGCCCACGTTACATTCTTCTTCAACGGAGGCGTCGAGAAGCAATTCGAAGACGAGGAACGCCACCTGATCCCTTCGCCCAAAGTTGCCACCTACGACAAAGACCCAAAGATGAGCGTCCAAGGCGTAGCCGATAAAGTCGCAGAAGTCCTCAAGAAAGGCGACAACGAGTTCGTGATGTGCAATTTCGCGCCCCCTGATATGGTCAGTTCGTTAATACGCTCCACCCTCAAACGATTGCTGAAATTTCTATTCAAGGTCGGTCACACTGGCGTGTACGACGCTGCCGTGGAAGCTATCGGAAAAACCGACGCAGCGGTTGACACTATTTACAAAGCCTGCCAAGACACTGGCTATATCCTCCTCATCACTGCAGATCACGGTAATGCCGAACAGATGCTCAACCCTGATACCGGCGCGCCTCACACGGCACATACGACCAACCCTGTACCGTTCATCATGACCGGGGACCCTAAGAAATACAAATTCACAGCTGATAAGAACGACGGGGATGAAGAACCGGGTGCATTGTGCGATGTCGCACCCACTGTTTTATCTCTTTTGGGTCTCGATCAGCCTGAAGGTAAGAAAAAAACACCACTCTATACACCCTGACCTTGTTCCTGGCCAAAATCATTCTGATATAATATTCGTTCTACCAGAAATGACCGGACGTTCTTTACTTGAAAAATCAGATTAGGAAGAAGAAAAATTCCCCTCCACTAGAGATAGAAGAATGGGGGAAAAATGCCCTTAGTTTGTAATAATTACATAGAATGAATTGATATATGTGATACTGAAGATAAATGTGTGTGCTGCGAATCCATATGCCAAAAAAGAGCGTCTTTGCCTTGGCCTGTCAATCGATCAACCAAATGCGATGCATATATATATAATAATCTCGATTTGTTACGAATCCGCGATGTCCAAGTCAATTATGGGGGTAGATGGGAGATGTAGATAGCAGTGTTGTAGACGATAGCAAAAGGGCGGATGCTGAAACATTTTTTACGGAAAATCCAAAACGTTGTTTCTGGCGGAAGGCGGTGAGTAAGCAAACGCAATTGACCCAGCAGATTTGGGCGCCGCACGTGATATAACGCCGTAGGTGCGATATATTCTGTGTATATGTTGCAATTATTAGATACCGATGGCGAAGCGGTTAACCGCGGGTTGGCTGTTATTATGTAATGTTTTTTTTGTGGTCCGAGGGTTCAATTCTCTACAGTGGCAATCATTATTTTTGGTCTATTTATTCCCCCACGTCCATAATCAGCATTGCGTACGGTTAGGATGGTTAGGTTTGGTTAGTGTTGGTTTGGTTAGTGTTAGGTTAAGTTACGAAACACAAATTATAGCATTAAACATTACATAAATTAATGCCTGGCATATTGTAGACGAAAAAACTAGTCTTTAGTGTGCCCGACTGAGACACCCCTTGGGGGCCCCGCCGAGCTTGCGAGGCAGGGGAGGGCGCGAGTGTCGGGTACTATTTTTTCAACTGCGGAAACGTAGTATACCGCTAAAATCTATACTTTAGAGGCTCAGACTCGCATTGTGGCGCTAACTTCCTTATTTGGCAGGAGCGCCCAAAATTGCTGGGTTAATAGCATTCAGTGCGGTGAGTAAAAGGCGATACATGCCAAATGCGATCACAAGATTTTTTTTTGGTCTTTCAGGTGCGGTGTTTGCACGATTGCAAATAGAAGGGAGGGGGGCATTTGGGGAGGGCACTCAAAGCGACATAGACGCTCATCATAGCCGGACTCCGGATGGCCTTGTAGCTCTGAAAAAACGCACAAGAAAAAAAGGACCGTTATCATTACAACACTCCAGGAGCTACATTCCTTAACGAACTGTACTTGCTATCGCTATATGAGTGACCAGAGATAGTTGACGGTCGGCATAGAATCGAGATGTATTTGGGATTGAGAACGAGCCATCACTTCAGAAGCTACGTCCGAGCCATATTGTTCCGCCAGTTGACTGTGATGACAAAAGAAGGGAGGGCGGGGGGGAAGGGGTCAAATATGTTAGACATAAAGAATATATTTAGGATGACTTGAAACGCGCACTTGGCATAATTGTCCACGATAATAATTGGAGTAATGGTATGGAATGTCGAGCTCGGCAAATAGCCGGCCTGGGCAGTCCTAAAGAAGCCAGGACCTCGACCACCCTGCTGCGATAAATGATCACGTGCTATATGCCGTTGCCAAATAAGGTCAGCACTTCATCTGTAAGATTTGGAGACCTGCCAAATTTGGTGAATGGCATCTCTGTTCTCAGCCAGGGCTGCCCGGAGGGCCATGTATGGACATTTCACTGGCATAATGAGTGCACATACACAGACATCCATAAGTTTTGTACAGGGAGGGGGCAACATTTTTTTATTTGACCATCAACAATTGACTGCAAACCGGTGCCAATAGTGGATTTGGCTGCATTTCAAATTCAATGCTTGTAATTTTGATTCTTATGATCAACTTAATTAGGCTATCAGCTTTTAGAAACTTACCGGCAGAATCACAATACAATTCAGTCCAGTTCATCTACTAACCTGATAAGTCATTGAGCTCAAGTAACAAAGACCTAGGGGGCAAGACAATTCAGTCTGGAGATGGGCCAGAGTTACTTGCGAGCCATGGGAACAGATTGGTAAAATTATCACTCTTGAGACCTGAACTCTGGTAAACCAGAGCCAGGAACATCTAATAAAAAATTGCTTTCATGTTGTAGGCAAAACTTGTAGAGAAAAATAAACTAAGAAACTTGTTAGGAACAGAATTTTTGTATTGACCCTCTGAAGTCTGATACCATGCTCAGAGCAATGCATTCTGAGATAGCTTAGAGCTATAGAAAATAATTCTGTCCCTAACAAATTATTAACAATGCAATGGAATAATATTTCAGATGCTCAGAAGAGGCACCTGCGTAACATAACTTAGTTGCCTTATTAGACCAAGCTTTGATGGTTGTGGCTGAGCCTAATAAGGCTTGATGTCTCGAATCCTCATACTAGCAATACCACCACTGTTACCTCTGAACTTGTTACCTGAGCTCTCGGATTATGGCACCACTTTCCATTTGGTTATTCATCAGCCATCGGTATGCATCAGACACCACCTCAGGAAGCTCTGAGTATGTCTGAAGTGCCAGGCCAACTCAATGCCAAAGTGATCCTGCTGATGCGTCCTCATGACTTTTATGTGTCAATGTGCCATGTACAGATTGTAAAACTTTCAGGGGTGCTGCGCAGTACTAAATTGGGGATTGCAATGTGTGTGAGATGTCAGCTGAAAGCTAAAATCATTGGAAATTGCTTAAAATCATCACAAATCATCACAAATGTGCAGAAATTATCAGAAAAGGTCAGTAAAGGTCACGTGACATCAGTAGCATGTGATGCAATCATGGATCATATGTTAGCGCTGAATTTACACAAACAGAGCAGTGTAGAGCTCATCACTGTGTATCTCTGGAAATTTCCTAATTGATTACTCACTTGCCAAGAGTGCAGAGTATCAATATCATAGGGCCACATCATCAGCATCATTTTGGTCCAGCACTTTGGACTTATCAGCAGGGTTGTGTGATCACAAGTCAGGCATTTTGAATTGAGTATGGTAATTTTCAAGGTTCAACTCTTGTGCACTTAATGGGTGTTTGGCTGAGTAATAGAAAATTGCCAGTCATTGCTTTTAAAATTTTACAGTCTCGTCACTCATCTCAGAAAACATTGGTACAACTCTGATAGCACTCAGAACTTCTATTTACTTTTTAGCTCCATATTCAAATTCTGTCTGGGGGTCAAAATTTGTTATGTCCCAGGTAATAGCAAGGGGTGCCACATTTTGGGAATGCCAAATAGAATAATCCAATAAATTTTGGCAGCTCTAATTTATGGTAGTGGCAGTCAATTTCATTTCAAACTGGAGTAAAATTATTTGGAAAGCAGTAACACCTTCTCAAAATGTCACCTAGTCACAGCTCAGCGGGTAAATTTATTTTTACAAATATATCCTTGTCATGAGGGAGTGATGATTTAATCAAAATTTCTTATAGCCTTGTATTTTGATTTTTGGTTGGGGGGGGGGGGGCAAGCTCACCAGAATTAAACCACATTCAAGTTGTATATTGTAGTACCTTCTGTTGAAAAGTATATGATTGCTGTAGAGGCCATCAATGTAGTCTAAATTCTGCCTATAGCACCAAAAATGATGAGGTTTCCCCTGCAGGCTACCACTATAATTCTGTGGTAATTATATGCTACCCAATTAGTCACCAATATATAATATCATTTGGCATGAGCAATACCACAGCAGTATTTCATTTGGTGTTTTCAGCAAGAGGCATGCAAAATCCAGATTTTATACACAACATCAATTTCCAATGTAAAATAGGCATAGGAATCAATTGGTGAAGGTCCCAAATGCAGGGGATTAATGAGATATAGACAGTGTGGCAGAGGCCAATATAAATGGGAATTATTACTCAATAAGGAAGATTTCCACAGGGAGGGGACTTCAAATTTTGAAACTGGTGCAGAATGGCCTAAAACTAATAATAAAAGGGGTCAAAAATTTTGACTTAAAATGAGCATATCTCAACCAATATTGGTCCCCTGCACTCAGGATTCAATTCCTACACCCATTTTACATCAGAAATTGACATTGTGTATAAAATCTGGGTTTTGCATACCTCTTGGTTTTCAGACCAACTTTAAATTGTTTGAGCAAGAACTGGGGCAGTCTTGCATTTATCAGAAGTATATAACCATTAATTTTCGTCCAAACACTAGTAAAAATATAGTTTCAAAGGGCATCAGTTAATCAGAACAGAGTTGGTGCAATAGTATTATGAAGAGCCTCATCCAAGCACTGATCAATCACATGTTTTGAGTAAAACTTTTATTGCAAGGCCACTACCACTTTCATTTTTGTGATTGGAGAAATTCCATTGCAACAGATTATATACATGCATACTGTGTACACACTCACTATTTTATTTTATTTTATTTTGTGAAATTGAAGCAGAATTGGGTATGGTGTGCTCAGATTTCACTAGTTAAGTTTTGCATGTCAATTTGCATAACCACCTCAATTTCACAAAATAAAATACTATGGCTCAGCCAATGTGTACATAGAACAGATGTCTACAATCTGTCACAACAGAATTTCTCCAATCACAACAATGAAAGTGGTAGCAGCCTTGCAACCAAAATTTCACTCAGAACACATGATTGATCAGTGCCTCAGGTGAGGACCCCAGCATATCCCTATGGAGCTCTGGTACCAGGACCACCAAATTTTGGGGGTTTGAGACTGAAAGGTCCAATACCTTTCACTGAATTTAGGGCCTCCAGAGCAAACATGTATGGTACCTTGATCCACTGAATTTTGCCCTTTTTGGTCTATGTCTGATCCCAAATTCACCAAAAGTTGGCAGTATGACCTATCCTTGGATAAGTTTTACAAAAAAAATTGAAACATTTCGGAAGGAAGTTGTGAGTTTAGGCTTTTGACATGCGCAAGATTTCATGGATAATTTTCCACTTTGGGTCATTTATTGCCATTACTATGCTTAAGAAATGCAGTCGGAATTTTGGTGGATAATTTTGGAGACTTCACTAGTGAGCAAAATTTGAATCAACTGCTTGTCAAATTAGCTGCACCTCAAAACAAGTGTACTCTCAAGGAAAGGTGTACCTAGATACTTGTTATACATCTCTCAGTGTCTGAATATATTCTATTTGGTAGTCAGGCACCTATTGAAAGCACTAAAACATGATTGCGGAAGCAAGAAGAAAAAATGTGGATTTATTATTATTAGGTTACATACCAAAAATCACCGAAAACCAACCTTTTCAGAAGGTATCATGCAAAAAACCGAAAATTGACACTTTCACGGCGGGAATCACGTTATATAGAGACTTTTTATATGGGAATTTGTATGCGATAGCCATACATGACATATGGGATCGCATATAAAGAGTATTTATAATTAATGTAGAAAGCCATACAAAATAGAATCGAAATATGTCAGATATGGCAGACCATATAGGGGAAGTTCCTATTTCATATACACAAATTATTTATATGCTATTGTGTACAACAAATATAGGCATTGCATAGAAATGCCATTTATATGCCGAAATGTGGCGTATAAAGAGTCTCTATACGCTATTGTATACACTATGTATGGAAATTGCTATAAGTGCCATTTATACACCATATTTCGACGTATAAATGCCATCTCTATGCAATACCTATATTTGTTGTATATAATAGCGTATAAGTAATTTTTGTACATAAAATAGGAACTTCCCCTATATGGTCTGCCATATTTGACGTATTTTGATCCTATTTTGTACGGCTTTCTACATTAATTATAAATACTCTTTATACGCAATCCCATACTTCATGTATGGCTATCACATATAAATTCCCGTATAAACAGTCTCTATATAACGTGATTCCTGCCGTGTTTGGTGACCACCGAATTTTGGGGGGTTCGGTATCATAGCTCCATGGGGATATGCCGGGGTCCTCTTAGGTGGCACAGCGAGGGGGGATTTCCAAAAGGGGAAACGGTGTAGTATCCGCCATGGCTGTTCTTTCAACCGGAAATCAATCCAAAAGCTCAAACACTAATTTTCAAGGGAAAGTTTGGTACTATACTTTTCGACTCCAAAGGCTCGAAATTCGGTGAACGGCATTGGACCTTCTGGCGCCAGACCCCCAGAATTCAGTGGTCCCGGTACCAGAGCTGCATAGGGATAAGCGGTCCTATAATAATTGCCGTGCGACTCGGAGTGCATACTAGTAAACCATTGGTTCATCATGGGCTTGCACAGCAATTATTATGCAGATCGTTCATTCTCAGTTGCTCAAGGGGGATCTGAATCCTTTTGGGGCCATGAGATATAACTACTAGTGATCTCTCCTTCCATCAGTCAGGAAAGATCATCTCGTAGGATACCGGTTGTCATCATTGGATCTATACATACTTAAAGCTAGTACGCGTTTGTGAGTTATTCCTTCAACTTTTTCCTGTCCATTATGGCTGTCAGCCACATCCCTGCATATATATTTGCGGTCCTAATTAAGGTAGGGGACATTGAAATCCAACTACCTTTTTGGGCACCATTTCATAACTCTTATAACTCTTTCCTCATTTACTTCCAGCCTATTTTGCTTGCACAGAATGGTGCAGGAGACCTGTCTGAACACATCCTTGGTCACTTTATTTCAAAATTTTTAAATTTTGCATGAGATATTTCGACTTTTTCCCATTTTGGTAAATCATCACCAAATGCATTTTAAATGCTTCTGGCATGCAGAAAGATTTCTGACCTCCAAGATTTGGCCAGCTTATGTAACAGGGGCTTGCCTAATATGGAAGGTGATCGAGTGGCAGAGCGAGCTAGCTCATTGCAAATGGCCAGTCAAGTGGAACATTGCATGCATATCAGCCAATAAAAGGTCTTCAGATGTCTTGAGAGTATAACATTTAACTTTAATATACAAAAATTATAGCTCAAATATTTGTAATTTTTAAAACCTTTACCAAATGAGTTTTTGAGACAAATGGCATGTATTATGTTTCACCGGTTGTGAATTTGGCCGTGGGAATGTGGCTGTGCATAATGTGGCTGTGCTCGTTGGGTTTGGATGTCCCCTACCTTACGAGTTGTTGCTATGGTATGTGGGCCTGAATCTCACTTAGTTGAACACGCATTACATTTGGTATATCAGGAATTTCCGTCACGCTCTTCGTCCAATCTGTTGGCACGATAGTGCGTAATCGAAGATCTACTGGCAGGCTAAACCTGCCGCTTGTGGTACCATCGGTTCTGATCTTTACATTCGCGACTGTGGTGAGTTTGATGATAGTGGAAGTAAAATGCTTCCTGATGATGTCACTTTCAGAATGTTATGGGTATATGGATCCACATCTATACGGCATTTGTAGCTAATGCAAATGATCCCGAAACTTATCTTGACCTTATTACAAGCTCTGCAAAGACAATTATTCAAACTGGCCAAGTAGGAGCCATTCTCCTGGCAGATGCTTTAGTCGTACGTTTCCTTCAGTTCACCTGAACGTCATAAGTTTCAACAATCTGTGTATCCCAGGTCTACCGTACATTCTTTGTTTGGAATTCTAACATATATGTCATTGTGATACCTTTCCTGACTTTCGTGGCGACATTTAGTAAGTTTCAGGCATTTATCCACGTGCGCTAGGTGATAATCGTCTTTCCAGCCTCTGGGGTATCGTTTGTTAGACTTCAGCACCACACAAATGTGGATACCAGCGTCTTCGAAAAAGCCGTGACAGAATGGACAGTGGCATTTCTGTTGTCCAGTTTCGCCACTACAGTGTACTCGACGGGTAATACAACAACTTGAACATTGCCTATTTAAACAAACACCGATGTAATCTATTTCCAGGTCTCATTGCGTACAAGCTGATGAGCACTCAGAGAAAACTGCGTCAGGTTGATGTATCAACTAGTGGCGGTTTCACCCATCGCATCATGAGGATTATCGTGGAGTCTGCCGCGCTCTACTCCATGAACCACCTTCTTTACGCTATCCTTTATGAAGTGAAGACCCAAGTTGAAAGTACGCCATCATTTCTTGTGAGTCTTACGCCACATCAATCAAATATCCTTCCTGACGAGACGTACAATCAGGAAGCAAGTTTGGCGAGCATCACCTGCAGTTTAATAATCATTCGTTCTGAAGAAGTTATAAACTATCCTCAAACACTTCCCACAACCGTAGGTAGTTACCCCTAAGAATGCGCTTTCCAGAACTAGGAGCCAACTCACAATATACCCTAAACACAATAATCCAGACACCTTGTGAACGATAACGCACCCATGTGAGCACACAAGGCACTTCGACGACGAATCAATGCACTCCGATAACAACCTTATTATAAGTTGCGCGCACCAACGCACCAAGGTCCAACACCTTCGTCATAAATTGCACGCATCACATACACACGTTCCTCACTGCGTGGAATCCACGTCTACTAGTACAATCCAACCTCGTCAAAACTCCAAAGGCAAAATGTGAGCAGCCCCCGAGTAGCTTCCCCCTGTAGGATGTCATCATCCACCGACAGCATATCTGAGGACAAAGCCGAGGCTGCGGTAGAGGGATTCCTTTCTGTGGTACAGCCAAGTGACAAACTTGAACACATTATTCTAAAACTTAAGGAAGCCGTTACCAGGTGTATACCACGATCAGACGGCTGTATTGGTCAGTCCAATGTGGATCTGACATTCTCATGTGCTCGGACAGACGTTGGACAATGTTGATTTGGATGGTCTTCTGGAAGTAGAACGATTTGCGGAGGAATGGCGGCTTAGGTGATTCAACACATTCCCTTAACGTGTATGCCACTATTCACGCATGGGTATTAGGTTCGACTACAATATAAGTTTGAACGGCCCATGGATTTCGTAACCTCCAAGTATGGCGGTACCTGGTGCTATGACACTCACCTCTACTTCCATCTCCGGCAATGAAACGACGACTGTGGATTCCCACTCTCCTTCCAACTTACACCCGACAGTGCAGTTTCAGATGCGGGGTCGCAACTCATCCTTGCTGTCAAAATATCAACCTCTCAAGATCGTGAAGACGCCCGCAAGAAAATCCAGACATTCTTCTACAACTCGTCAGTCATTGCAGGCATTGTATTGAACATCGATGAGATGCCCAGCTTACGTTGCTCCCGAGAAAGCGGATGATTGGGATTCGGATAGAGACTTTGTGGTATTGAATGAATGGGAGAACTCGTGGGGGCCAATATATTTCGCGGGTCACTGTTGGGGGGGGATATTCAGTTGCGAAATTGGCCCGGTGAGGATTCCGATGGGGTTTGTTTCACGGTGGTGAGTCAATAGAGTACTGCACTGGATTATTGATGCCAATATAAAACCAGCCCCTGGTTCCTCGTCCGTCCCAGGAGGACCTCGATGCGATCAACGGAGAGTTAGCTACAATCTGGGACGCTCTCGTGGAGACTTATTACAAAGACCAGATCCACATCCTCCAGGACTCATCTGTTCCCCCCTTACTCAACATTGAATCTTTCCATCACGGCCTAATGGAGGACATACGGAAAGTCACTCATGACCGGTACATGCATGGGTCCTCGCTAACAAAGCAATTCCACCGCCGTACCTACCAACGCAGGCTATGATAGATAGGCTAGCCCGGAATGCTGCTGTCTTCAGCCGTCGGGACGCTCTCCGACAGGAGCAAAAACAGATTGATCAATGCGACGAAAGGGATGGGCAAGGACCTTCTAATTGGCGTACTGAAGAAGAGATCCGGTCGTTAAGTATTAGTTTGATCCTTACGTCATTATGTAGGTGTTTAAGGTACTCAGTATTTCATTTCGGAAAAGTTCTGCCATTTTGTTAGGCCTCAGGAGGATAACCATACATAATGGCTTCATGATTCAAATAGCAGACTCACTTGGCAGATGGGTTGCGTCACTGACGGAATTCACCGAGCTCTGAAGTTCAATTTCAGACGTGCACATGATCTCCAACATAAATAATTCTCCTAGCTCTAAGGCATGGGCTGCTATAATCTTTCCAATTTATGTAATAGCTAGCCGTACTTAGCTGCCATCTTACAGTAATGCGGCCTATACCTCAAATTGAATACATAAGTTCAAACGGCCTTGTTATAATACAAGGTACACGATAACTGTCAAGTCAAGTGCGATAGCAAAACTATCCGGAACTATCCCAATTACAAAGCGTCACATGAATCATCGAGTGCGTGTCAGAGCAGAGGCGAATAAGCGGAGAAAAAGTACGTCGTGTTACAAGAAGGTTCGTCCATATCTGTTACGATTTGCTGTTCCGGTTCAATTGGTCGTAGCGGACGTAAACTGGGTAGTTGCGAGACCAAGCTGATTGTTGCCGGTGTCGTACACACTGTAGAAGCGCTGCAAGAAGACGAAACCATCTAATGCAGCGAATAGACACATCAGCCCGGCAATAAACCAGATCACAAGGGTAAATGACAAGTACAACGCACCAATAAAGTCCAGCCCGGACCCGCTGTTGCTTCCCAAATCAGCAGTAACAAGGTAAATTTTGCCAGTATCACCACCGAGGGCGCTGTTCGAAGCACGCGGCCAGATTTGAGCATTCGCAGTGAGCTCAAATGTTGTCTGTTTATACATATTATCAATCACGCTGACGTGTAATCAGTTAAGGAGGGAACTAACGTCACCGATCTTAAAGAAAAGGCTCTTGAGATTATTGAATTGACTCTGGGTGATGGTCAAGAGTCCGGTCGTGCTGTGATTTTAGGTCAGATATTGCAAGTTCTGCTGGGCAAGACACCGGATACTTGCGAGTCAATAGTAGCACCCGTCGCCTTCTGGTACGTCTGGAATGCGTCTGTAGCAAGCATCAACAAAGTCGTGCCTGACATTACGATGTCAGACCCTCGGAAAGCATATCACGGGTATGAACGAATAATATACCAGTATCAACGATGCCACTGGTGCTGTTAAGAATCGTGGAGCCATTGCCATAAGTCACGCTTTGGTCGATACCCCAATATTGGCTAGCGGGAGAGGTGCTTGTGATGGGGACGTAGTTGATCTGTCCGGTGTACCTTCATCAAATGCAAAGATTTAGTAGACGAATCCAGATATGAAACATGATTTGGCAATGAAATTATGACTTACTTGGAAGAATCCGTTCCTCCAAAGTCAATTTCACCATTGGCGACATTGGAGGCGGAAGAAGTAGGTACATAAGAGATACCAATCGAGTCCGACTCGATAATCCCTTGAGAGAAGAGATTATCGGTCACGGTAGGAACATCGGAAGTGCCCGAAACAGTTCCTAACAAAAGAAACAGAGTCAGAGTGGATAGATATTACAGTGCAAGGAAACATACCCGAGGTAAGGTCGACAGGACCGATTCCGAGAATACCATCGACATCATTAAATCCTTGAGCGGTCGAAGCTACTCCGATAGACTGATTCTGGATCACAAGATCTTCACTGAGTGATACAGTATCGGTATCTGTGTAACAAAGTTGTTAGCATTCTTAGTGATAATGAAAAGTCTGTACAAACACTCAGTGCCAGAGAAGGAGCCAGAGCCGTAGCTGACGGTGACTTTTTCCCCAGTGTTCTTGCTCGTGCTTGTTGGAACAAAAGCTGTTGCAGCACCCACCCAGGTGTTGGAAGATCCTATGGATGTTCATTTAAGTTAGATGCCGCATGTCGATTCTATCTGTTGTACTTACCCGTGTCAATCAGAAGCGTATACTGAGTAGCAGGCGAGCCGACACCAACAGATAAAGTGTATGTAACCCCTACATGACGAGCATCGATCAGTGAGAAAGTAGACACGCAGGCTCGACATACCAGCATCGGTCACGTCGATTGATCCGTCCGAAGCAGCATCACTGCCTCCCCCCGACGCAGGTTGAGTTTGAAGGACGCCACGGTGGCGAGCGTGATGGCGGCGTTTCCTAGCTTCATGGAACGCCGCAGGACCGTGTGGGTGGAGTCCAGAGAGGAGCTTCTTAGCGCGAGCCCGGTCACGTGCGAGGATGTCCCTCGCGCCGTTCTGGGTCAAACGAGTAGTGAAAGGGACCGAACGGATAATAACATGAGACATAGTATGAACTGTAAGGGATAATCAAGGGCTTCAAAATAAAACAGATGGTGCAAACTTGAAGTGAAGAGATGGAGCTGCGGGGGCCATAGTTCTTATACCAGACGAGCAGTGACGTGAGAGGCGTCCTGGAACGTGTACACCATGCGTCAATCGGACAGCGTTAAAGACTGACAGCAGCCAGTGGTCAATCGCATTGAAATGGTTTCGGGATTTTCCATCAACTGTTCCTCGTATGAATACTCGGAACCAGAAAGGTAATTAAAAATAATAAAAAACATTGCCCGTCTATAGCCACAAGACACCGTGAAGTACCTGGTTAAGGCATAGCAGCATGATGCCTTATGGTAACATCACCGAGACTATGGTGCATGCGCAACTGGGGTTGATATCCCTAAACCAGCCTGTTGAGGAGTTGTTGGAGAAATGGACCGGGATTAGTGTATCGCACTGGCCGGCAGCGTAAACATCATAACACCGCCAGCGATAAGCAACGGGAAGCCTGATATGCGTGCGGTTGGTGTAGCTGGGCCGCCGTACTCCAACGAAGATCCCGAAGCGTATGCACAGCCGGATA
>KN832975.1:1035755-1051346 GCA_000827315.1 Piloderma croceum F 1598
AGCGGTCTCGCGGTTCCCGAGTCTCCCGAGTCTTCCAGTCTCCCGGAGACTTTCCGTTTCACGTTTGTCCTCAAATTTTGCCATTGTCACAGCCCTCCAGCCAAGGTGACGAAATAAAAATTTCGTTAGGCGTGTCATAGTCACCTATGGGTGACAAATTGATCGAAATCGCACAGTACACCCTTCTGTCGAAGGCTTGGACCTCTAACAGTTACGAGTCTACATTATGCAAATATTGCAGCATCGCAGCAAAAACAAACTGTTACAAGAGGTATCCATCATCGGTTTCACTCTACCTTGGCTTTACACCGGACCCGAAAAGTCATCACCGTGACATCGTCGTAAGACATCACGAAGAAGGCGCAAGAGATAGATATTTGAAATTGTACGTCCATGCGCGCTTAGTTTTCAATAACCACAGCGTTCGGGTACCTCGTGACTGGCACCTTCAAAGAAGCTACGACGTTCTGCACATACAAAGGCAGTAAGGCGCGATGGATGGGGTCCCAGGGCAACAGCGAATTCAATCAGCCAGAGAACTTGAAGGAGGTAATGCTTATTATCGTTCCACCAATGACTGATGGAATTGAATAGCTTTATTCCTATCCGTTGCTAGGATATTGTCATATTCGTATAACACAGCTGTCAGCGACCGCTGACAAGATCGAATTCCCTTGTGACAACCGCGGAAACGGGCGTTCTTTGCCAGAGCTTATCTTTACTGTACCTCATTTCGACTAGGACAATTCCATAATGGAGACAACTTGAAGGTAAAGCACGCATATAGTGCGCACCTCAGTACAAAATGGGAACACAGACAAACAAACTGCTAGGAGGCTGTGCGTTGCCGGCTGTAATAGCCGACAAACTGAATAACTAGGATTCCGATGGTCGCATTTTGAGCGCTCTGGTGGTTGGTATCAGAACTGCCACACCTCCGATTAGGTCAACCGGTTTTCCAGTCAGTCGCTGAAAAGTCTCAACTCTACCGCTACTAGGACCACCCACGTTCGGGCTGCGTCCATGCACAGGTGGTCAACTGAAATATATTTAACGTACGCAACAGAATAAAACGATGCCAAAGTTACGTACTGGTATCAAGGCAGCTATGTCTTCTTTCGACACACAGCATCGTGGGCAGTGTAGTACCTTGGCATGATCAAGGCACCCCCAATCGATAGTAGATTGTCTTATACCATCCGAGACTGCACATATATAATCGCGTGTTCTTCTCTTGATCTCCGATATTCCATCACTGCTCAACCAATATCGTTAACATGCCAGCTTGGTTGCACGAAGACTCTCAAGAAATTACAGACTATGAAACGGTACGTGTCCCAATGTACATTTTACCGAAAACCTCGAGAATTTATATATTTATCAGGTCAGTGCGACTCCGCACCACGAGGCCCACTTCTCTCATGAGCTCATAGCCAGCGCCGCCGCCGGTTTCGTGAGTCTCACTCTGGAGCCTATATTCGCCTCCCGCTGAATGACACACAGGCTGCTCATGAGATTCAGAAGAAGCACGCCCAAGACACCGGCGAGCCTAGCAAACACGCAAAACTTATTGACACTGCGTAAGTAAAGTTTTTATCATCACATCCTGGTGTGCTAATGGCGAAGCGGTGCAGTGCTGCTCTTGCTGCTGGTTTCGCTGTCAAGTTCGCCGAGGGCAAAGGAGTACGTAATTAAACCATCACATAGCACACATTCTGACAGTAACATTTATTTGGTTTTGCAGCATGATATAGTCGATAAGTACCGACGTGACGGTTGGTACACTCAACACTTACCACATTTGTCTTAACTAATGTTTCTGACCATAGCCGCACAAAAGACCAAGGAAACAATTCATGTCTCTGAACGTGAAGAGTGGAAGGACGTCACCGTCGCCGAGGACTAGGTGTCAATATTCTGCTCAGAAACAACAGTGTACACTTATAAAGGATGAATGAGACTGTCTCGAAAGTGCTAATATTCCCAGCTGCAAGCTCCAATTCCCCAACCTTCTAAGCCTGGATTGTTGACATAGATAAACTGTTCTATAATGTGTCAATTTAACATTACGTGGGGTTTCGCGTCTACCGCCTACCCTGTGATTTGTGGACGTAGGACCAACATTAAGCAGCACCAGAAGAATGTTCCGTGAAATATGACCAGGCCATCAGCAATCAAGCTATAGGCTTACGAGGGCCTATAAAAGACTCAGCTAAAGCCTGGGACACTGCCCTGGGGATCTTGTGATAATACTTTGATTTGCTGTACTACAAGGTTATAAATGCTATCTGAATCTAATAGACGGAGTAGGTCGGTCATACGAAGAGAGCATGCGAGTGATGTATGAGGATCCAGGGCAACTAGAAGAGACGAAGCGGTTAATGAGTCTGTTTGAGTTGTACTGGAGGGAGGAAGGGTGGTCTACAGCTGTGAGGAGGAACACAAGGATGGCTGGATTCTAATTGTAATAAATATACTCTTGCTCATAGTGTGAATCAATCTGGTTATGCTTATTATAGCACCGTTTTCTCCGCCTCACTAATATTTGGTTTTAGGATAATATATACAGGTATGAATATGACCTGTGTGTTGAAACAGATTCACGTTGTGGAAAGCCCAAGACTTACCTCCGAATCATCTTACTATATGATTTCCTCCAGCACAAGGTTGTATACTTCCGCAATCAGAGGGCCCGAATCGCCAGATCTACGGTGTGTCTGGTGGTGTAACGGTCACCAAGTGAAATTTCTTCACGCCCTGATTTTCGAGCCATTCCACACCCTTAGCTTTGGCATCGTGCTGGGTAGCGACCGTCATTTGGAGCATGGTAGCAGTTAGGTTAGCTTCATCATATATGAGACTATCGAAGGTCGGCTGTCCAAGGGCAGGTTGGTAATAACCATTTTTGAGAGTAATGTTCTGGCCAATGAGGTATCGATGGTGTGTCAAGGGGACAAATGGGGCGGTTTTGGGAAGACTCCGGCGCGCGATTGTCACTAGAGTGCTATTATAACCAAAACACATATATGAGGATCTTGCGTTCCGACTCGGAGACTTGAAATTTGTGTTTACAGGTCCCGCCTTGCTCTTCGTCAAAGGAGTCACTTTTCATTCTCCACCCTTGCGGAACAAATCATGAACGTCATCCAAGATGTAGCCAGCTGGCGTCTTGGTGTATGAGTTGCGGACAAAAATTTGGTACAGGTTTGCCGCTTCCCGCAACGTCGTGATATGGAGATAGTCGCGGAGCAATTTGTATATGTAGCGTGTGGGAATTGTGATAAGATGCTTCCTGCGATCACTTTGGGGACTAACAAGAAGAACATGATGCGCACCTTCAGCAGTGCCCAACGCCACAGCACTAGACAACACGTTCGCGATCGTGCTAAAGGTCAATTTTGCGATCTCACTTCTAACCATTGTCGTCGTATATCGAGAGATAAACATGGGCGGCGTAAGCGTAAGCCATGCGCGCCGAAGGGGCATATCGAGAGTAGAATATTTCGAGCTCTGCTTGGGAACATGGTTCCTCTGTGTTTTGCAACGCGCGGCCGAGGTAATAGTCAATGAAGTGATAAAGGATAAAGAGAGCTTAATCACCCCATAATGAGCTCGGAAAGTGACCAATTCTTCATAAGATACGGGATTGCAACGTAATCATATTTCTTCCGCCATTCAATCCGCTCGATATGAGGTGATGTTGATTGTACAAGGAAAACACGTAATGACGCCAGGAAAGGGGGTACATCTCTGACAGTCTGGCTGGAATTGCCTAAACACCAATATTGTGGTGAGACGGCTTTATTAAACTGCCAGCGCCCCAACGACTGTAGTCCGCCGATGGTCCCAAAGTTCACTTCGTATAGGCCATCTGCGTCAAAGACGTAACAGATCTCGGGTTCGAAGTGGTAGATAGTTGGACGTCCTGCGAGGATACGGAGTACAAGCACGAAAAGTTGCCAAAGGCTTTTGCCTGACCCAGATGAGAAATGACAAACGTTGTACTGTATGCACTACTTACCAATTCCCGGGTGTTCAAGCAACATAACCGCCCCTATCATACTCGATTGCTTATCTAGGAAAGGTTTCTCAAAATCTCTAGAGAAGTCATGTAGAGGCAGCGGTAGGGCTTTGTTGGTCGCAAAGTTACATATGTCGTCGAGTGCCTGACGGTGGTCATCCCGGATCAAAATTACGTTCCCTGCGAGTTTCCTCTGGAAGCTTGAAAACAAGGCATGACGCTGGTACATCGACATCATCCGATGCCCGACGATCCCTTTGTCCAAAGAGTGTAGAGAGAGTTGTTATTGTCATTGGCCACCTTTGTGATACCTTGGATAGAATTGGGCAACATCGGTCAAGAAAATCGTGCAAGACGGATGTCACGACTCGTGGGCCCCTCTCCCAGTGAAAATAAGATCGGGTCCAAACGCGTATCGATACCGAACAAGTCAATTGAGAACGAAAAAGTACCAAGGAAATCGAGACAAATCGATGAACATAAGGGGTAATGACTAATAAATAAATCCCCACCAAATCAGTGTTCGGGGTCCCCGATCAATACCTTTCATCCTCCGGTTGCTTCCACAGTCCCATTCCGGTGTAACAACGTACTTATAAGGGTGCTGGTCCCGTCCGGATGGCAAGAAGCGTAGTGCTCGGGGTCCTGCCCGAAGGTTGCAGTTATAATTAGACTCGGAGTCACTACCTTCAAGTTGGTCGACATGGCCTCCCTTGTACTATATTATCCACCCTAAACACACAGCTACGATCACCCACCATGAAAGGCTTCTGTCCGACAGCCCTTCGCTCTCACAAAAAGTCTCTGTATATTTCCCTGGGCTTATTCTTCCTGTTTTCTTTATTCTGGTCATCGCGTCACATACCAACCTCAACGCAGGCATTTAGAGCTGTGTTGCACGCAGGCAGCAATAGCTTCGGTCTTCCCTATACCGCAGCGATCTTATATCTCATCAGGCTCGAAGATGCTTCCGACCTCTTAGATTCTCTCGCGTCTGTCAAGAGAAATCTTCCAGGCCCTCCTTGGCCCGTGATTCTGTTTCACACGGGCGACTTTGATGAAGAGGGCCCGCGGATCGAACTTGTCGATAATGTCTACAATCATTTGGGAGCAAACAATGCATCGAAGGAATTTACAGAGAGAATCGAGTTTGTCAAGCTCGATTGGCGGTTGCCCGAAGGCATATCACCCGACGTAAACGTCGTGAATCCGGTATTCGCACATCAATGGCCTGGTATGTTGGTCAAATTTGCTGCGTTGCCCCATAATATTACTGACTCTTTCACGTGAAGGTTACCACCATATGTGTTCATTCTTCTCGACGCAGATTTTTTCCCACCCGCGTCTCAAGGATTTGACTTACTACATGCGTCTGGACACCGATTCCCTATTCACTGCCCCGCTTTGTTATGACCCGATCGAGGTCATACACCATCGACAGCGTTCATATGGCTACGTCTTCATCGGTTCGGAACCTCAATGGGTTACATCGGGCATGTGGGCATTAGTCCAGAACTATACCAATACCCACCCGTCCGTGGATAAACAGTTGCGCTTAAATAATTGGAAGTGGTCTCATAGAAATGAGGATGGGGATGAATCTCTGGATTTTTCTGGTTATGGTACTAATCTCGAGATCGTTAACCTCGGAGCCTTCAGGCGTCGAGACATAAGAGAGTGGCTGGATGCGATTGAGAGTTACCCAGAAGGAATATATAAATGGCGATGGGGTGAGCGCAAAATTTCGACTCACCTTTAGATCACTTTATTCACTTTACAATACTTCCAAGGTGACGCGCCCCTGCGATATGCCACTGTACAAATGTTCTTCGATGTCGAGAAGGATACCGAACTACTTTGCGGCATCAGATATACTCACCCCTGGAATGAACACAAACATTGTCCGTGCGTGCCACTGGATCAAATGGCACTACCAGCCAACTGAGCGGAGGCGCTTTAACCCGTATCGCTGCTTGCATGCGTTAATTTGTAACACTGTTTACGGAATGTAAATACTTAGACGGTCTCGCAATTTCGTTCATGCTATGTCATTGGTACGAGGAGGGTTACGGCTTCTTTTCTTACTCTTTATTTTGTTGATCCCCCCCCCCTTTGATTAGAGACTCGGTGATCAGCGACAGTGTACTTGTTCCAACGCAATACAAAGTAACACCTTTGTGTCAGAACTTTGAAGTTACCAGTAGCAGCAGTTCACATTAACCAGTCGCCACAACTGCGGCCAATGATATCCACAAAGTAGCCGGAGAAATGTGTTCAAAATTGGGCAGCTTCAAAAAGAGGATTCAAAGACAGTATAGGTAGGAGCGAAACAATTGCGAAAGGATTGTTTGTCCCCTATGTAGACGAGATCGTCGTGTTCTGGAGATGGGTTCTCCAACTTCTTTACAAAATGATCATGCTACCTCGTCAAATGCCGTCCTTTGCCTCTAGTTCCTACATTTGTGTGTAGTCGCAGCGAAGAACGACATGTCTATAAATAATAGGTTCAAAGACCAAAAAATAAAAATACAGTTACAGTGTCATGCAGAGCTGCCAGTGATCATGGCCAGTATCACGTCTGGCATGTGTTGGCCACCTGCTATCAAGCAGCGCGTGTGCACAGACGCCTGTGTTCAGAGAAATCTTTCTTCTGATGGTCCGCCGAGCAATACTTCACCAACTTGCACTTGCTGCAAGTCAAACCCTTCGCCCCCACCGGCATCGTTTCTCCACTATCCGCACCGCTCTGCGATCCCTCACTGCTCTCAGTCGTATGCCCTGCATCCTCGTTGAAGCAAACTTCACAGTCAATCCAATTACACATCTCCCTCTCCTTTATTCTCTTCCCATTTCGACCTCCTCGTTTGATAGACAGGACAGCTGCACCGTCCAACCCTCTTCGCGGGAAGCGTATCATCTCGCAATCGTCTGTACAGCAAGGATTTGGACATCCACTGGGGAAGTCGTAGAATATCTCCTCAGATGGAACGAAGAGTGGGTGAGTGAAGAGAATTTGGGAATACGAGCTTGTTTGATGGGAAAATAGGACGATAAATGGCGGTCGTTTCTCGTGAAGGATAGCTCGGAATGTGAGATCGATCTGAGGGAAACAGGGTGTTCGCTTTTGTCGGTGTAATGTGTGGGTTAAGCGCATATCTGCAAGAAGAGATATGAGCATGAAATGCTCGATACACTTGACAACAGAATACACTGACGTTCGTACTGTATTCTTTGTTCCATGCTTGGTTTACATGTGCGCCCGAAGGAATATCGACACACGAGTTTGAAATACTCAGCGACATCGTCCATTTCTTGTCGTTTCATATCCGTCACAATGATCCATATATCGTCACTGTCGGTGTCGTGCATCCCTCTCAATAGCATAAGTTCTGGCAACTGCGCAAAAAGCCTGAGAAACCATCCTGTTAGAATGGTGCGAGGTGCCTCTCACCATGGTAAACACAACAGGCATCATAGATAACTTCCTCTCCATCATCGATCGGTGGTGGTAAACATGTGTCGTCCACGTCCTGTCCAGAGGGATCAGTCGCCCAGTGTCGACAGTCCTGCAGAAAACGTTTTCCGGCACAAATTCACCCTTGTTCCACACAAGGAGCTGCTTAATTTTGCCGTTGACAACATGTTTCCTCTCGCGAAGACCGCGAAACCAGTCCCAGTACGCGTCGTTGCGGTGTTCGAGCCATTTGTCTATGAGTATGTCGGTAGCATCGTGATCTAAGCTTTTGCACACAAGTTCGCTCGATGAAAGACTTGGCGGTTTGCCAGTTGCAGAGTAACGTTGGCGCTGAGGCATAATTGGGAGGAAAGGGACTGGGTCGGCGCGACTGCGGTGCAAGCGGGAAGCCAAGACGGTCGGTGTGTTGGGGTTCGGCGGAACGCGACAATGAACGCAGATCTGCCGGCCCTAAGGCCGTTGAAGTCCTTAATTAATTTCGGCTCCACCTGACTCGGACGCGTCTCTGTTCTTAAACTTCAAAGCGTGATATAACATTGCGGCAGAAGTCCAAGTATGTATCTACATTTTGTGTTCAAACTATCTTCCAAGCTTGTGCGTTTATTTTACAAGGTGAGGATGTCAAAACAGAACCTTTAACTGGCGTGGCATGGCCCATTGGAAAAGGAGGTGCCAAGAGCAACGGCAGGCATGTGCTTTTTGATAAGCGCATCATCTGGTAGATCTCCGTCAGCGGCGACAATCCTGGCGATTACAAGGGGATTAATACCGATGATCAGATGGATAAACTTATCCTCAGACACGCCCTCTCCACAACTCAAAAGATCCGCAACGCTGGTACCCTCCTGAACTATTTCCCCAGACACCCTGCCAGTAGATGACGGCTCTCAGCTTCGCGGGCAGCCTTGACTGAAAATATGGTTGGTGACGTGGGCGAGTTTCTCGAGCATAACGTGCGCATCAAATTTGATGCGCTGGGTGACTACCGGCGCCGAGGTATTGTTCTTATAATTATAGCTGAACCAAATGGCAGGTGGAATATCCTCTATAATAGAAGGGAATGAGTGTCTAGACAACAAATAGCGCTGTTATAGAAGTCACATGCCGATGATAAGCTTCAACGCGGTGTCCTGACATTGTCCAACACCCTGGCCCACACGACCTGGCCACCTTTGATCTTTTTCCCGTCCATGTTCTCCCACCAGAATGACGGTCTGTATTTAGCCTCAACAAATCCCTGACAAAACACGTGGTCCAAGACATCCTCCAAGTCAACAAGCTTGCGATCCTGGAATTCTAGCTCGATGAGCTGTGCTGTGGACGGTTTGCCGGCAGAGGCCCGAGACGTGAGGTTGTAGGTCAACCAGAGCTCAGTATGGACTATTCTGCTTCCACTTGACGATTAGGAGAGGCGAGGATACTTGGATCGAACCTCGAAAGAATGGTATTGGGACAAATTAGAGATAGACAGGTCGGGTATAGTTGCGTAGGTCTTTTATACGCCAGCACGCTGTGAAGGGCAGTAACTTAAGCGAAATGCGGACGGCTTAAATATGAAGTTCCAATAATTACCTAATGGATGAGAAGCCGAGCAGATTTAAATCCCCCAGATGACCTTATTGCAGCCCCGATAATTCGAGGAACAATTATGTCATACATGAAGCTTGAAGAGGCCCAGTGTCGAGCAGGTTCATGGATTCTAAACAGACATTTATTTTGCAAAATCAGTGACGGTATCAGTATTAGTATTAAAAGAGTCCGGAGAACAGAGGACGGATATAATACCAAAATTGTAGAGCCACGAGGTCGACTCGTGCTTGTAAGTACATGGCATGCCTCTGGCCTTGAATTGTAAACAACTCACTTCTCGCCGGACGCAAATATCTAAAAGTTGAATCGTGCCCTTTATAGTCGTAGCGCTACACGTGGACGTCACATAATTGAGAGCGACGGGCCATCTGATGCCGGAGCCCAAGATCTTCAAGGAAACATCGACTATGTTTAAAAGACTTGGAACAAACAGGGGGTTGCCAGAACAGGACCTTGGTGACCCAAATTCGGCATCAAACTTTTCTGAAACTCATTTTCTCCGCCGTCCGCGAGGCTCTTCTAGCTCAGCCCACCGCCCTCACTGTCTTCCTGCCTATATTCTGGGGTGAGACGATACCAGCGGACTCTAACTCGTACGAACCACGATCATACACTATCCAGGGATCCGATGATGATACCTCGACACTCCTTTCATTCTTTCGCAATGAGTTTCCACAACCTACCGTCTCGTCTCTAGGACTATGGCAGGGTGCCCCGAAAGCTCCCATGGTAGACCCGACGATGATGGCAATTCATGGTCGTCTCGCTATGGCGCTATCTCAGTTCCAAAGCCCTCGGAACGTCTGCTTACTGCGATTTATCGTCGTCGTCATTATCCTCCATCAACTCGCTCATGCTATAGCCTGCCGTTTCCCGAAGATGGATATGTTATGTATGGCATAATTCATTTCCTTACTACTTCTCAGGCCGCTTCCCGCCACTTGGCATGCGTTTTCCTGGGCAAAGCTTCTCTGTTGAGGAAGGCCTATTTGGCGGGATGGTGGGCGTCGTGTTTGAGAATGAGGTTGACGCTTCTCCACCGATGTTTTTCCAGTCGGACTTCACGAGAATATCCCATCTTTTTCTTCATTGTCGTAATGGATCGACTTACCGGCTCAGTATGATTTTCTTGGCTATTGTCTGGTTGATGGCTGATCTAGTTCAAGATCCAAGCGATTTGGAAGACAAATGAACGCAGGGCTGCCTTACGCCGTTCAACGTGTCTGAACTCCAGACCATTCCATTAAACGTCTCTGTGATCGGACGTTCAACGGGGATCACTTAACCGTTCACGAGCACGAGGAAGGTGACCCGGAACCTGAACCGGATATGTCATGGCATACACCGCCCGACTCGGCAACACTGAGAAAATTTATCTCTCACTGCGGAGTCTTGGAGTACTTACTTGATTCTATTCCAATTTCCCCCCATCCCGCAGTAGTCCTGCTCTCCGAAAATTGGTCTGGGCGAATACAATGAACTATCAGGTCAGGACATCGGAGAATCTAAGCCAGTTGTGTTTCCATTACTTTGTGTAATTATATCTATTGAATTTGTTCGGTCAAGTTGAAGGAGAGGTCTTGGTCACTTATCAATGGCTTTGGCGGTGCGATGGAGGTGCCGTGGGGTATCAATCTTTCCACAACAAGGTCAGTAGAACCTCGTAATTGTGCGAGTGAAAATGAGGTCGGACAATTATAATAATTGGCGCAACGTTGGCCAATTGAAAGTGATAGGCGCCCAAATCGGAACCTGAAACCACGGCAGGCTGGCACGTTCCCGTCTCAGACGATATCGATGGCTTCGCCAGCCTCGCCGATAGTCTCAGACGACGACCAGGATATTGCCCTCATTTCAAACGAGATATCGGTCAGCACCCCATCCAATTCAGTTGGATCAACAGGCTCAGCTCGCGCAGATTCCCCACTTCGCAAACGAGCCCGGTATGATTCAATCAGTCAAGAACAGAATATCATCGATGAGCGGATGCAAAGGATGCCACGGGATACAGTGAGGGACGATACTTACTACTTGATCGATGGGAGCTGTGTGCTACTGGTGGATGATACGTTGTTCAATGTGCGTCACGTCCTGGCTTCACATATTTTGCTTGTTCATTTGACATCGATGATCGGAAATACGCAGGTGCATCGGACAATCCTTTCCAAAGATTGTTCCTTCTTCAGCGGGTTGTTTACCATCCCCCAGGGCCATAATCCCGTTGAAGGAACCTCTGACGCCCCAATCATCCTCACAGGCGATACCCCTTCTGAATTTCGGAATTTTCTATGGGCACTATATGCACTTCCTCACGAGCTCATGGCAGTACATACCCCGAGAGCGGACTTGAACCAGCTCATTGATATAGCTAGGATTTCGAACAAGTATTCATTTAAGAGTCTCGAGACTTGGAGTCTGGACGCTATTCAGGAGTATGTCAATCGGAAACCATCCCCCCTGTTGACTTCAATTCCCACTTCCTCTTACACATTCTCACCCTCTTTCCATACCTCGGGCTTCAGTTCTACATATACTAGCCCGGACATCGGCCCAGTCACCAAGGTTCAAGAAGCGCACGAGAGCACCGCACGGATCACAAAACTAATACGATTGGCGCAAACATGTTCACACGACCGCCTCCTAACAACACTGATATCTCTCCTCAGACAGCTCATGTCTCTCAATATCCAGTATGCATACCTTGCCATGACGCTTGCAGACGAACTTGAATTGCGGGCGTTGCGAGGTGCAGCATATTTAGAAGTTATGAGCAAGAGCACAATTGTCCCGAGGCTTCGGGGTTTATCAGATGTTGGGCTCGGAGGAAAGGGGAAGGATAAGGATAGCTTAGTCGGAGCAGATTCTATAACTCAGGACGAGCTTGAGGAGGAAGAGGAAGAAGATACACCCATTTTAACACCATCTCAACGTCTCCGTCTCCTCTCTGGCTACTACCGCCTCACGCACACATGGGATCACCTCCGTACACATCCTCCACCGTTCGACCATGCCCCTACGTGCGGCGCCACCTGGCATCAACATGGCTGCACTCAATCCTGGGTAGAATTCTGGAAAGAGAAAACCAAAGGTGAAGGGGTGGTCAGTCTTGGTATGGCTGACGTACTTGGACGCCTGAGGGCTGTTCAGAAAGAGTTTGATCGATGGGGGAGCGCTACCTATATGCACCATGATTGTCGGATGAGTGCGAGAAGGGGATTGGCTGAATGTGTTCGGAGGCTGGAAGAGTCGCTTCCCGACTACTTTGAATGGTCGGTTGATTCTCTATTTTGCTTGCTGGGTTTGACATTTACTGACTTGATCGTGCTTCCAAGAGAGGACGGGTGTCGAATGAACCGATCAATATATGCAAGTGAACCCGAAACCCTGCCTATATCCAACCGCGGGGAGTTGGACGCTCATTACGTAAGGGTTTGTGTCTGTGACATTTATCTGCACGACAACACTGCATACCAATGCAAATTTTCTTCTATCACAGTGCCTTATTTATGCCATGGTCTTGTTCAGGCTCTTGTCGGGAAATA
Organism: Piloderma croceum F 1598; assembly: GCA_000827315.1. Taxonomy (NCBI): domain Eukaryota; kingdom Fungi; phylum Basidiomycota; class Agaricomycetes; order Atheliales; family Atheliaceae; genus Piloderma; species Piloderma croceum. The sequence goes on from KN832975.1 coordinate 1,048,384, forward strand.
CGTGTACAAATTAGTTACGTGCCGTCTAGGTTGTACGCATTCCACCTCCTTTTAGTCTCCATAGTCAGACCAATATTCAGATGTCTTTTTTGAGGATGGTCGACGAAGATCACATCATTACATGACTCTGAATCTTTCTCATCTTGCCACAGGGAACTTCCTATGACTGATGTTCTACCCTTTCTTCCGACCCGCCCATATTTTGGTACCCCCTGCGACCCGCGACAGACAAATTGATCGAAATTGTACAGTTTGTGCGTGCGATCTGAGAAATCGAGACACCGTGGTCACCTACTTCCGGGGTCCGCATTCACTTTTTCGACAAATCTCGCAAATTTTTGAATATCTCCAATAAAGTGCTATCTATTCCACTAAAAAAACAGAGGACTTGGAGAGTATATACGAGAGTGTACTGTATCACTTTGATAGCAATACAAGAGCAATTGAGCCTGCATGAAGAATACTTTTGAAAAGTGCAGATTTCTGAGTCCACGTGACAGCACGAAAAAAGTTGAAGGATGCGAAATTGAGCGCGGTAAACACGTCGTCGCGTCTCTTGGACCCTTTACTTGCTTCCTGGGCTGTCAGTGGATGATAGAAGGTCATCAGAACAATGCCACAACTCACTTGTAACATAACTCGGGCTATCAATTTGCTATTGACTCAGCTTTGAATAAACAATCTGCCCGCCGAAATTCAGCAGGAGCAGACACTGACTCAACAACAACAGGTCCTCAGGCTGTGGATTTTGTGGACGCACCGGCTGTACGGTACAGCTGCAAAAGACCCAGACGACTTCTAAGGTAGCCGCAGAGAAGGGGTCGAACTCAAATCCTTGCACAAACCGGCCTTTGATATGTCCTATATAATTTTCGCATATGACAGCAAGACAAAGCACTTTCCCGCAATCTGGAAATATAATTTCGGCGAGCACTTGGCCGAACAACATGCTTCCTATACTCTGAATGACAGCCGACTTCCTCCTGATTTCCGCCGCACAATTCAGGTCTCGGAGGAGGAGCAGCTTGGTTTGAAAATTCCCAAGGACACTGTCATTTCTGTGCAGGAAATTGACGAACCGACTCCATCTAGTGGCGACAGGGATGCTGCCAAACGAAAGCGAGGATACTCGATCGCGACACTCACGACTCGGACTCGAGGTAAAAAATAATCATTTAAACTTACTCACCATCTAGTTTATATAGTTTACACTTCGATAGAACCTATATTATATACCTACAGCACATTTTCATCGCCCTCAATCTGTTTCTTACGGTGTAGTACCGGCTGGTACAACGCATCGTCTCAGGTTCTAAACTACAACAACCTAGCCGCTGTCATACGGAAAGCGACTCGACTACATTTGTAACAGGCGTCATGGTGCTTAGTCGCAGCCTCGAGTTTCCTTTGTAGCCAACCATTTATTTACCCTTCCCTCCACCGGAAACCGGTTACGATGTTCCGCCACAAGAGTCTGAAACTCCACTCTACTCATATCTCGGCGGACCAAATCCTCACCCAGGGTTTCCGATACGTCATTCCACAACTCTGTCTCATGAATGAACTGCTGTGTCTCCTTCCTCAGCAAGCCATTCGTCATTAATGCCCAATAATAATCCCCAGAAAAGTCCTCTGCTCCAAAAACGAGTTCGAATAATTGAGGATAAAGCTCAGTGAAAACAATCGGATCTTGGATGCACTGTTGGAACAAGTATGGACCGAGAGAATTGGCGAATGCCTTCGATAGTGGCTGGCAGCCTTCCGGGTCTACTTTTCTCTCCTTCTCACGTATGAGCTCGTTAAAAACCGACTGGTCCCGTGCGTTCCTGCTGCGTAGTGAGTGGTCAGATTCCCACGCGGGATGGTCGACAATGAAGAGTGGGTACTGTGCGAAAGAAGACGTTGGTGATGTGGAGGAACACTCCCAATCAATGACAGCAGTAATACGTGGATGAGATTCGGATAGAGTTATCATAATGTTTTGCGAGTGGAAATCGCTCGGCGATAACGGAAAGCCCTTTACGTCAAGCGAGGGGTCACAGAAAGCAGGGATAAGGGAGCGTAGGAACCATGCTTGTGCATAGGCGTCTGGCTTATTGTCCGTCCCAAAGTTTTCATCAGCGATGTGCTGCATGTACGCGTTGGTATGTGCGAGCCAGTAATCAATGCTGCTCGTGTGTGCTGTACTCGAGGCAATCTGATCGGCAACTGTGTCATTGGGATCAGGATCCAAAATATACGACATAGGTCTGATATGCCAAGCTTCCTTCCCGTCATCGGGCGCTTTGAAAAGTGCTCCAATCTTGTCGAAACGCTGTGAATAGAGGTCCAAGATTATATCAATGATTTGACGCATCACTTCGTCACGTTTGTCGTCCTCCATGTCGTCCCACAAGGATGACAACGGTACCCCATGTACTTTCGACATCAGGATATAAGGCGACCCCACACCATCGCCATCTGCCTCAGCACTATAATGGATAACGTGGGGTATGGGGATGTTGGTATACGTTTCCACGTATTCCATAGTGGCAACCTCGCTGGATATGCGGTTGCAAAGAACAACGGTCTGCTCAGAGCTTAATCCCTCCAGTGGGCGAAGTGGTACGCGTGCAACTACAATGGTTTTGCGGGGATCATCGAGGTGTAGGAAACGTACGAGATTATAGCCACCCCAGGTGAGATCACCCCAATGGGCCGATGCCACTCCGTAGATTTTACATGGTATAGTAGAAAGATTATCCCAGTTGACATGCTTCTGAGTGAGTTCAACACGGGGATCAACCCAGCCTAGACTTTTAGACGAAGAATCGGATATGTGGTGAATGGATGGACGGTGGGGAAAACTCATATATGGAGTTGTCGCCCTCCCTCAAAAAAGACAACGGAATATGGTCTGACTACACCGCAAACTGTGCCAGATGTTACGAAAATCCAGACCGGTTGATGATGAGCTGAGGTCA
>KN832975.1:1051756-1084977 GCA_000827315.1 Piloderma croceum F 1598
ATCAACCCAGCCTAGACTTTTAGACGAAGAATCGGATATGTGGTGAATGGATGGACGGTGGGGAAAACTCATATATGGAGTTGTCGCCCTCCCTCAAAAAAGACAACGGAATATGGTCTGACTACACCGCAAACTGTGCCAGATGTTACGAAAATCCAGACCGGTTGATGATGAGCTGAGGTCAGCATGTGAGGTTCTCATCTGGTAAATTTTATGTCTGTTTGATGCAAAATGGACAAACCATATTTTGACATTGGCCCAAACATCTGCATGGCCTTTGTGCTGTTGTTGTTGTAATATCGGTTCATCGGGATTTAGCTGATATCTAGCTAAGATTTCATGCACACTTTTACCACCTTCTTTTATGCTTATCACATCTGACATACCAAGAATATTGTGGACCCGTCCAGACCTGTCCGCTGTTTTATTCTTCCGCTGACAACCATGTCACGTGTTAGTTCAACTTCAGTTTCGGAATTTCGCGAAGTCTTCATCTTCTGTCCTTCCTCCTTCCATCATGGCACTTTCCACTCGGCTCAAGTCTGCATTGATCGCGGTAGTGTGGTCCACCACATCTCCTGTCATGTCAATGCCTTTCCTTCACCCCATGTAATTCTGAAGCCCGCACTGTTTGCGGCAGTACCGTTGAGGCACTTACTGACCGCCTGTGGTCATCTTGGCATCTTATCCTGTACTGTTACTAACATATATCTGGTGTTGCAATTGCTCAGGCGGCTGCAATGATAGCACATACGGCTCTCAGCATGGTGAGTGACAACTGCATATGGCCTTTGAGTGCTGGCATTGACTCTTATTGCGCATAGATATCCGGAATTTCAGTATTTGAATAAGCTCTCTGCTGGAGGGATTTATTGGGGATTTGGAAGTATTCGAGAGATGTGTTATATGAGTTGACCGTGTCTAATATTGGAAACTTGTGTAATATATTATTTGGTGCCCTGCCTCTTCGTAAAAACCTCCTCATAATAAGCACGGTGGCACATTTAAAGTACATGCAATCAGAGGCTGCCAGGTCATTTTCCGAAGGTCATGGATATATTGAGACTCAAAAACGTCATAAAATGGTTCTGGCCTCAGAAAACGGTAAATTGATTCTCGTAATGGGCTCAAAAGGACCTTAAATTAACACGTTGAGCATATTGGTCATATCTCGTTATTTTAGTCCTTGTGAAACATCACGGTGACATTTTGTGTCGTTGGCAGTGTACGGGAGACTAGGGAAAACTTGAAGCAGTAAACGTTTGCATAGCCACCTTTTGTTTGGCAACTTTGGTTCCATGTAACTGGACCCATCTCTTCGTGCTCTTTCGGCTGATATCGACGAGTCAGTATCCTTTGGGATATACAAACGGCAACTCAACCTCTAGCTATGCAGCTTGGACATGTGTGACCTGGCCAACGTATTGCAACATCACTTTGTCTGGACACGGTCATGAGCGTGGGTTCTTAAGCTTTAAGTTCCATTTCTTGTCGAATAGCCCGACGACGCTAATATTTGAATAGATTACTAGCGAAACGACATTATGAAACGCACTGTTGATCAAGGACTGATACCAGCTTCTGTCTTAAAAACTGTCAGCTTGACTTGAGTCTCATTCCAAGCTCCCTTCACTAATACGAGTTCGGAATCAGCGTTTAGAAAATAAGGCTTCCACGACAGCACGAACAGCAGGAGCCAATATGAGGCTCGAACTTTTAATAAGACATTATCATCATTCTGAATTTTCACCTGACGTCGACTAGCTATAGTAACTGTAAGACATTGAAGAGTGCGCGAGAAGCTCTGCTGCTCTTGATCGCCATGTGAATGATGGTCAAAGGTAGCGCTGCAAAGGCACCACTATCACTATGACATTATTCTGGCGCATACCAGGAACTGGGAACAATCAACAAGGTACAGCAGTTCATCTGATACTCGCTGATTAGCTGCCCGCGTTATCATTCTTCTTCTCCCATTCACGTCTGTATCGTTGATATCTATTATATATCATTAATGCATTGCAGGACGTCGGTTTGAAAACTACCGCGACTTGCCTGCAACGGTTCACTGGACTTCTGAGTGCGCCTATAGTAGCGCTCCATGCGAGCGATCCTTCGATCTTTGGTGATTAATAGTATCAGAGATCCGTATGATACTTCGTCCTGAACGACAGCTCAGAATCAGAATCATCTACGTTGACACCATGTCCAATGATGAAGGTTCTTCAACCCTACCTAATATTTCCCAAGATATACAATCCACTGATCTGCCAAATTATAGAACCCCAAACTACCAGAAACACCTAAACCATCTCGAATCACTTACATCCACTGCGGTCTATCTTGTTCGCCTGGACGACAACTGTAACTTGGAGAATACCACAATCAGACATACGTACTTGTGCTGTTATACTGATTATCGTGACAGGGGATATAATTGTGAGGAGATTATGAGGGTTGAGATTCCAAGTGAGTTTGAAAGGATAACCTGAGGTTTGAGAGACGGATGGTGCAGGGGTGAAGAGGGTATTTGGGGGAAAGGGTCACGGTGTTTTTCCATCTAATGATTAAAATGAACGACGCAGGGTGCAGGGAGTGGGTCGGCTTATAATAGAAATCATTGGTGCAAAGAAAATAGTCTCTTCCAACTCGTAATAACATACTCATATCGCGCTGATGGATCGGACAGAAACGAAGGCAAACACTCACGATGATATCTCGATTTGTTCAGAGACATTACTGATCGTCGGCCCGCTGACTGTCATATCTGAACCTGGCTGGCCTGGAAATGCCTACGTTATAAGTGCTTTTCAGCAGCAGGATCAAACATTCTGTTTATAGATTGGTCTGCGGTTACTTACGACGGATATGGGGAGGGGGAATAATTTTTCATCCCATTTTATCCAGCGGTCCATAGACGTACGCCTTCCTCCCGTCGGCCCATTGCTTCGAACAACTTCGGTCTTCCAGACTTTCGTCGCATACTCAATAGGCATGACGTCCCCGCGAAAGACTCACCTGTGCACACGAAATGCAGTCATATAGTTAGTCCACAACGACAAAAGAAATCATGGGCAATAAATACTGCATGAATGGGGACTTACCGTTCTCCTCTCCGAATCTATTACATACAACCACCACAGTCTCATCCCCAACGTCCGGTTCTGTTATGTCGCCATCTTCTACAAACCCTCCCTCCACCCCTTCATTGACCCAAAGCGGCCTTAGCCTGGCTGCCCAGTAATTTACATTATGCCAATCATGTTCCTCTTCATCGTGTACAGATTCCCCGGAAGTCAACCATGCATCTAGCAAGATCAATAAGTTCGTCTTTTGTGCAATACAGTAGTCAGCGAGCTCGTATGGCCCTTCTTTGAGAGTCCACGAAGATGTTGTTTGGGTTGGGGATTGGGGTGGGGAGGTTTTTTGAGGATCTGCATGTTGAGGCGGCGGGAGGTGCGACGTTGAGTTGAAGACGTTCAGGTCGTTGCAGATTGCCAGGGTTACCGTATGCAAGGGTGCAGGAAGTTGGAATGTTGTAAACCCTGTACCTACAAAATATCATTTTGAATAAATCTTTTTTGAAATTGAAAAATGCGGAAGGTACATACCAGCTTTGGCCCAAGTTAAATCGGTTTTGAATAAATTCGTCTTCCTGTAACCACCCACCCAACATCCATCCGGTCCGTACAACACGGCACTGTTCGCTCCAACTATATCTACCTCGTTCCTTATCCCCACTTCTCCCTCCACGCTATTATCTCCTGCAACAGGAGTTCCAGTGGCATCTTTGACACCGATCTCGTCAGGAGATAATCGTTCAGGGAACCCTGCAGTCACGTAGCATCGGAGAGACAAAGCTAGATCTGAGCAGAAGCGAGATGTGGACCCGTTACGAGGGTCTTCGAGGTAGGGATGTATGGAGTGGGCGTTTGGGAACATGTAGCCTACTCATGCACCGCTGGATACGTCATTCTGGATAGAATACAGGATGCGTACCTGTAAATATCATCTCTGGGAGACACACGAGGTCCACCGAATGAGGTTCCAATCTTTCACCAGGCCGCAGCTGTTCAGTTCACGTTCTCATACTGAGGTATAAAAGCCCACACACTTGGCGCAGAGCTGCCTCGCCTTTGCTATATTCGCGCCGACTTGGCCTATCCTGGGCGCGAATTGAACAACTGCGACCCTAAGGGAGGATATGTGAGACCCTGCCGACATTCTGGAGAAAGACCTGCAAGCAGGGCGGAGTAGACAAGCCAGTGGTGGTGGTCAGGGCGCGGGCGGATATGGAGATGCCCCTGAGAAGTCTGAGCCTCGCCCCAAAATCCGGATGCATTTGTCCAATACATTTGACATGGGTTCGATTTCCATTGAAATTCTTAAGTACATGATCAAGATTCGTATTAATCTTGCTATGATCCCCGAGGATGATGTTAAAAGTCGGATGTCATGGTCAGGATTTCTTGACTGAGGTGTGTGCAATTTTTGTTTCAGCATGTTTCGCCAATTTCCTCGTGCCCTGGTTTCGCTACGCAGCAGCGAAGGTGGATAAGCTTTCATTCCAGATTAGCATTAAGCGGACTTTGCGCAGGTAACGATATATCAATCTGCTTTGATATTCATACGACACGCTCATTATCAAAAGCAACTGAAATATCTAATCCTTTTTCGCGGAACTCCGTGAGGCGCCCGATAGCCTCGGCATCCGATCCCTCATCCTGCACATAAGGAAGGAATCTAACCAATTTTAATCCATTTACTTCGGGATCTGCGATGCTGCCATGCCATCGCGACTGAACCATATGCACCAGGCCTTTGAGACCAACGGAAAAAAGCCCAGTAAACGTCAACTCTTCAAGTGTGGGCAGCAAACAATGGCCACCCCCATCTCTAGATTTTGCCCGGTAAGTCAGTCGGTCGACCAACTCATAGCTGATGCACAGTGCACACTGCCAGACCTCCAGCTGCTTGAGGAAGGGTGTCTCCTCAAGGCAGCGGATTAAGTCCGTGTCTGTCAAAGGGATGGTATCGAAGATGAGGGTGGATAGAGACCACAGTGATCGGGACAGTAAGGAAACGAAGGATGACTGTGGCCATGGAAAGATGACCATGTAGTCAATTCTAATGGAGGAGGCCGCTGGTAGCGCAATGTTATCAAAAAGAATGCCGGGGTCTATCCAAGTCGCAAGATGGAAATAAAGAAGGTTCGGAAGCTGCAGCATGCCTCTAGCATACGGGGTTATCCTCCTCCTGAAGCTGCATTCTAGCTTGCATTTAATGAGTTGGGATGATCGAGAGAGGATATGGAGGCATTCATCAATGTTACAAGAATCTGCGAGACAATTCGTCAGCTGGGCCCAAGGCAAACTGAGCATTCGTGGTGAGGCTCCATAGCCGATATGAACGTCGCGCAACCGAGGAGCGCTATTGAACGCATGACACTGGCCCCTCGAATTGTTGACTTCATTGAGACTGTCATCTCGCCATGTGGTGTCGTCAACCGTATCGATTGCAAGATTTTCGAGCAGATCCAGACGATCTTGGATCACAGATATTTGGTCGAGCATCGAAGTGGGAAGTGTGATGTCGAGATGTCGGAATCGGTTGGAATAGGGTAGAATTAAACTGGTGATGTGGACCCGCACCTCATGTAATCGGATTGACAAGGTGGAACCACCAGATCGCAAAAGCCAGGTTTCCAGCAAAGGTGTTTTAGTTGTCATTTTGACTGGCCAATATTCGAAGTTGATGCATGACCATAGGAGGGGTGTCGACACAGCAACACTTCTCCATTGCCCGCAAATTTGAGTAAGGAGCATCGGGGCATGAAGAGGTCTACAGCTGCTTGATCTCCAGTCTTCCGGAAGGCAAAGTATGAATATTGTCGACAGCAGTTCAGGTGGTAGCATGCACGCAGGCGAGACTGGTGCTTCAAGCCCTTCAGTGAAATGCTGAACTTCTGCCTCTTGTACTAGATTGTGAATCTGGGCTCGAACTTGAGACCTGTCGAATCGATTCAATCGAAGCGTCGCAGTTCGAGTTTGCGACATTAAAGCCGTGTTTTGAATTAGTTGGACTGATGCTGATGACGCATCGTTTGTATGGAACAAATGGGAAACTTGGGACGACATACACTTTCTTTTTGATTGTGAGCGTTTGGTAGTCTCAGGATCTTGTATGTAGCTCTACACTCACTCGTTCCAATACACTATTTTGGCTGGTTCCGTGCCGCTCCGCCCGATCACAGGCCCGCAGCTTGGTTTGCCCGGGATCCCTCAAACACTCGGAAATCCAGGGACGAGGGTACGGCTTGCGTGTAACGGTATATCGTGTCAAACAGAGGAAGTCCCCTTGCTTGCCAAGGGGTCCTGGGAAAGTTTCGTGAACGGTGGCGGTGCCCGCGACGCGGACACGCTCGATTCACACCTTTTGGCGGGTGGGAAAGCGCGTTCACGCTTTTCGCGGCGGAAAGTCACACTTTCGAGGGCACTGGCGATGACATACCGACCAACGAGTCTTCCGAACACAGTAATTTAAAGAGCTGATTTCTCTCATTTAACCGACGGTTGTTTATTAAAATTGTTGATCAGGTAAGGTAATAGTATGCTTTTGAATCTCGTAATTTTTTATAACCTCAGCTGTGCATCGGAGAGGGTTAACCTGTGTGGAGAGAGGAAGTCGTATTTGGTAACTACGAGTCCAGTTTAGGAAGGGTCTAGCACAGCCCCTCAGCTTCGTCATCTACAACCATGGCTTTCCTGGACAAATTACGCAGTGGCGCCCACAAGGCGGCCATGCAAGCTTCAGCATTTGCAAAGGACAGCTCTACAAAGGTCGCCAGTGGTTCGCGGGACTTCGTGCAGGGATTCAGTTTACCTGGTGAGGCGGATAAAGCGGCGAAGATTTTGGAGAGTTTCCTAGGTATGTGGATCCGAACAGTAACTTGAACCCACGTTAATGGCTGACTTATGTGTATTCAGCTGATCCCGGCCAACCTGAGTCTGCCCTGAATGCCATACCAAAGGCCGTCCTGCAGCGCGCAAGAGGTAAGACACTCTAGTTCACAGCTCAGCGCTTTCGATATTCATGCAGGTATATACAGGGCTCGCTGTCTTCCAGGTTTTAAAAGCAGGATTCGTTTTCTCTGGTAAAGCGGGCTCGGGGCTAGTCATCGCCCGTCTACCGGACGGCTCATGGTCTGCCCCTTCGTGCATCGCAACCGGTGGCTTAGGCTGGGGACTTCAGATCGGCGCAGATATCACGGATTTCGTTGTAGTGATTAACACTGAGGACGCCGTGCGGGCATTTTCGATGGGAGGAAATGTAACCATTGGAGGAAACATTAGTGCTGCTGCGGGCCCGATCGGGACTGGTGGGAGTGTACAGGCAAGTCTGGCACATCCTGCACCCATGTTCTCTTATTCCAAGTCGAAGGGTGCGCTCATCCTTCAAAAAATTTATTCCCGATTTTAAACTGATTGCTTGTGATCGGTTCCATAGGATTATTCGCCGGACTGTCATTGGAAGGCACAGTTCTCATCGAGCGCAAAGACGCTAACCGTGATTTCTATGGATCCCCTGTTCCCGCCCGTGATATTCTCGGCGGCCGCGTACCACCTCCCGAAGTTGCATCGAAATTATATGAGATCATCGAGGCTGCCGAAGGCCTGGATGAGTCTGGTGTACCTGAGGCGGCCTATGTGCCCACTGCTACCGGGGAGCACATCAAAGTAGATGGAGAGAGTCACACGGTGTTTGATGCGGAGGGGCACTGAGTAGCAGTCTTTTTGGCGAGGTGTTTAAGACAGCTAGGTGGTGACGAGAAGTCCGTGTGTTTTCTGCTTGCCGTTCACAATCATCAATATCATGTACCATTGTGAACAACCCCTTTCTTGTATATTTGCTTTTCCCATTTCTCAATGTCACCATAATGCATCGTAATGAGTAACCAATATTATATATTATGGAGTGTGTGCACAAACATATATCGTAACATCCTTTCTAGAAATAAAGATCCCAGAAACCATCCGTCCCATTCGTGTTTGCCTTAGTATCTATACCAAGCAACTTTATGACAAGGTTGTAAATCTCCACGTTTTGGAACCCATTCATAACATACGTGTCGTCTGAGGTCGAATGCCAACCTTTATTAGGTCGGGATAGAGAACGCGAGAATAGCTGACGGCTTTCGAGTGAGCGGTATTGGTGTACTGCCTTGGATACAGCCGAGAAAGGTCCATGGGCCACGAACATTGCGTACATGGATGGTTCGTCGTTATCATACCCATGGTTCTGCAAAGTGTCTCAGCATTCGTACGCAGACATTGAATCAGGCTACTCACGCCTTTAGACATCCCGTCATCGCCATCTTTGTGATTCGCAAGCGCGTAACCGATCTTTGGTATAACATAGATGGGGGCGATGCGTTCATTGTTCGAGAAGTGGTATCGTTTGGGCATGGTTTCGTGTGTAAAGACGTCAAATTTCTTTGGATCCTGATCAGCTGCCTGGAGAAGAACATCTAGGTTATGCGTAACGTTCGTAGTTGGCCGGAATCGCAAGCCTACGGAAGGCCAACCTGACATATACAATCAAAATTATTTAATTATTCTCGGATGGATAAAATATGATGCTGACCATCTTCGTGCTCAATGTTGTTATATTCTTCGCCGAGAATATCATCCAAATAAACCATATCTATCGAACGACCGTTCACTGTTTCGGTCATTCCATGATCACTAACAAAAATAATGTCCACAATTTCGGTGAGATTGCGGGCAGCCAATGAATCGTGTAAATCTTTCGCAAAGACGTCAACGGTGTGTAATGTATTCTGAGCACGGTAGATCATGAGACTAGAAAATCATCAAAGATTAGACAGTGTACATACGTTGACATCAGCGGACATAGGGCCGGAGCGATGACCAGCTTGATCAAGGGACGGTTCGTACGCTTTATATCCAGCTATTTAGAAAAAAAATACATTTCAACCACAGATCGAAACGCACCCATCAGTAATTGAGGTCTTTCGTCGAATGGTAGGTCAATCCATGCCATCAACTGGTCATGCTTCACCTTTAGGGGAATTTTATCCTACGTGCCCAGAACGATCAGGATGTGGATAGACAACCCAGTAGATCTGCTAGACTCACAGCCCACGGTACAAAGTACGTCGAAGAAGCTCCTGAGGATGTCTTAGGTGGACCAGGCCTGCACAATGGAAAGGTCATGAGCTGAAACGTGAACGTCAACATAGAAGTCGATGGTATTACCACATGCAATTTGCGGTCTTGATTCCTGCTTTCTCGGCGGTCTCCCACATCTAGAGCGCAGAACGACAGACGAATTAGCTACCAGCAGTCTTTTCTGCCGCAAGTGAACGAACCGGCTCGCCAAACCACCATGATGGATTCCAAGTGGAAGATATTTTGTTGTAGTGGAACTCCGTCTGGGTAGCTGGATCCCAAAAGTTCTGCAGCAGCATAGATTGTTCAACCCCAATAAAATAGACAATTTTCTATGTTAATATTCACATTTGCCACAATTCCGTGAGACTCTGCATAGAGCCCTGTCCTGTTCAAAGTTAGGTAATAGTGTGACAATGTGTTATGTCAGCTCACATAAGTGCCCAGTGGTTTCTGTTGATGGCAGATCAGAATACGACCTATGGAGAGTACAATGAACAGTAACTCACGGAAACGTTAACGTCTACCGTGAGCTTGGGGTCAAATTGACGAACAATCAAGTGAAGATAGTCAGGGCTCACAGGGAATATCGATTTCATATACTTGGCTCGTAAGCCCTTCTTGCTTATAGCGAGTAAATGTGGCGTAAAGCCACGATCAAGATAATCGGCCCTTAAATTACGTAATCAGCATTGTAGGGGCAAGACGAAGGTCTATCTCTACCTCAGTCCGTCTATAGAAACAATTAAAACAGTCCTCTTGAAATTGTGTGTTCCATTGGAGCGCACGGCGTGCCCTTGGAAGTCTAGGTCAGGGTGTGCGCGTTCAGGAGTGGTGTAGAAGAATGATAACGCGAAGATGCCACCAAAGATCAGAGTTACGAGGAACACGACAGTAATGATGGCCATTCTATTAGAGGGCCATTGCTCGAAGGATGGAGGTTTTGGAGCCGCGTCGTGGTCATCCGAAGCGTCTACTCCAGCCAGAAGTCCCTTCATCTCTTCATCCTGGGCTCTTGCTGCCAATGACGATTTAGAGCGCACATGGGATAGTATTGGAGAGGGCGCCATGTTATCATGCGGGCACGGACGACTATTTGCTCTGCTATTGTAGCTCCTACGGAATACTAGGGGACGGTGCAGCTTCAGTGCGTAACTGTAGTAACTTCTTGGTCACTGACTCGTTTGATGCCAAAGCTTGCTGACAAAGCATACCATACTAGGCCAAGATCACGGCGTTTTTTAATATTTTAAAACTGGTTTTATCAGGTTGCTATAAGTATTAGTGGCAACGCATCTAGAGCGTCGAAAATCTGATCTGCGGATGATAGATCGGCCTCTTAGTAGTTGGTCACGTCTTGACCCATGCGGTAAATCTGATCTGCGGATGGTCGATCGGCCTCTTAGTAGTTGGTCACGTCTTGACCCATGCGGTATGCCATCATCTTCGCTTTGATCAATTGACCATTTGTGTACTTCTTAATTTCTAATTTCTAGTCGTCATCGGTTTCGTATGAATCGTATCGTCACTCTGTCTGTCATAAAGACACCACGGCCCGGGCCCGAAATTTGAATGCCCTAGCATGCTCGTAACTGTTTCTGACGGGGCTCATATATTGCCAATAGTGATCTATCTGGATCTATCTGTACAGTGCACGAATTCACATTGCATCAGCCGATTCCTGGATCCATAGTTTTGCCTGAGGGGCCGATCCCTCGGCTCGGAGGAAGACTTTTCGGCGCCTCGTTTGGTGGCATAACTATAGGCCGGGACGACTCGTTGTATGCTGGAACCCTGACGAGCCATGGACTGATCTATATTACATCAGTGTGTCACTGTAGTGCACTTGACACGCTCTTTGACGAGTTTTTTTTAAAGCTCGGATTCAGCCAGTCGATCTTATAGATACGAACGGAGGATAGGGGTTAACATTTGATATATGTAACCGTGAGCCTAAAGTATAGGCCGCCTTTCTATCTTGGAGAACTGTTCCTCCAATCAAGAGCCAGATTAATAGCCTCGTAGATGACTTATAGCTTCTGTCAAGTAGCGAATACTGCCTACCATTTATGGTGTGCTTACGTATGCAGAAAGAGTCTAAATCAGTCACCCGATCGCATCTTCAAGCCAACTTGAATTTGCCTTGAGGCGATTACTCTGTTACATAAGATACCTCGCTCCTCGAGTAGTTAATTCTCCCGTGGAAGAAGACAACATTCAGATCAGATCGGTGACATGGGTGCCTACTACCACGAGCTCCAACATTACCAAAGTTCGAACTCGGCGGTACATAGTCTTCGCAGACCGCATGCCCCGCAAGTTCTTTTGGCCTCCTTCAGGAGCTCCTTACTATATCGACAATAAAACGTCAGCCGAGTTTGAAGGGCTCGATTTCCGTATCTGTCATGGCCGCCATAACGTACCAGGTGGTCCCACATGAAAGGAGTAAGATATCAATGGCAAGATTCGCGTCCTTTAAAGTCCTCCGTCTGGCTATCTTTTCGCAAAGGCCTTCCTTTGCGCATATCCACACCGCACTATGGCTGATCTCGAGAAAAATATCCATCATTCGGATAGCGGCAGTGGCCTGAGCTCCTTCGACAAATCAAAGACCATTAGATCTGAAAACATCTTGGCTAAGCGACGGGCCTCGGTTCAGTCGCATTCGTCCCTGGAGCCACGGCATGAAATAATACATTGCTCGCACTACACACCTTACCCGAACAGATGGGCGAAGTTCCGGTAAACATCTTCCAATATATACCATTGACATCGAACATCTGAACCTATTACAGAGATTACATTCGTGAACCTATGGCAGAGTTTTTCGGGACCATGATATTGATCATTTTTGGCAATGGCGTCAATTGCCAAGTTGTTCTGTCATCCAATCCGGCCGTAGCTTCCTCGCCAAAGGGCGTAAGTCTCAGTTTCGCAACCGCATGGAAAAGATTCTGACCTCAGTCGCACCAACCAGCAATACTTGTCCATTAGTTTCGGATGGGCCGTTGGTCAGTGGTTAACCTAAAAAAACATACAAACTGATTTTTCCGAATCCGAAGACAGGCGTTGCTCTCGGTGTATGGATGTGCAGTGGTATTTCCGGTGGACACATCAATCCTGCTGTGCGATCCACCCTATCTTCTATCCATTCTGCTGCTAAATTGCCATATGCAGGTTACGCTCTCGTTTGCTGTCTTTCGCGGTTTTCCCTGGAGGAAGGTGCCTGTGTTTATGTTCGCACAGGTATTGGGCGCAATGTGTGGCGCAGCTATCATTTATGCGAACTACTTCCACGCAATCGACCTTTTTGAAGGTGGGCGCGGCATTCGGACTCTGTCAACGGCTGGTCTCTTCGCGACCTATGCAGTAAGTCCTAGCTCACCCCACTTCATTCTCTGCCCGATTTGCTGATCTTTCAAGCTACCATATATGACATCTGTCTCGTGCTTCTTCTCAGAGTTCATGGCTACCGCAGTCTTACTCATGATTGTCATGGCAATCACTGACAAGAGGAACGGACCTCCACCAGCAGGGCTTGTGCCTTTGGCGCTCTTCATCACCATCTTGGGCATCGGCGCATCAATTGGAATGGAAACCTCTTATGCTGTCAATCCTGCTCGTGATTTTGGGCCGAGGGTTTTCACCGCCATGGTATATGGCAAGCAAGTATTCACTTTCAGAAAGTAAGTTGTATACGTTTCTTGTCCGTGTCCTGATCTTTATCATATATTCTTTCAAGTCAATACTGGGTGTGGTGCCCCATCATGGCTCCCTTCCTTGGCGGTCTGACCGGCACTCTTTTGTATGACGCTTTCCTCTTCGTTGGCTCCGAGTCCATTATCAACACCCCGTAAGCCTATCTAACTTTATATCCGATTGCAGAACATTCATCGTATCCTTTTATCTAGCAACGAAACTGCGCGTAATCAACACCTTCACGCATGTCCAGAACAGCGATTCAGGGCCCCCGGCGGCATCAACGAGGTTTAACAGCGCGCGACATTATTATGGACACAACTGCGAACATGGTTTTGGTTCGGCTCCTCACGAGATTGGGATATTGGTATCGTGTCACCCTAACAGCCAAGTAAAACACAAGTGTAACTGTATCGTTATTTCATGACGTGCTATTGTATTATATCTACTCCTCTGAAATACGCTCGAAAAACTGCTTGAGTGTTCCTGTCAAGACCTCCGGCAACGCTTCAACATTGCGTAGGACTACGTAGTATTCAAACGGGAAAGAGTCCAGGTAGCGTTCCATCTGCAACTCCATACGCCCATCAACATTCTTGTAGGCCACTTGATTCATGGCTAGGATCGAGCTTTGAACGGAGCCAGATTCAACTGTCGAGTCTGTTTTGGCGCCAGCTGCTGCGGCAGAGTGAAGAGAGTCGATGATGATAAAGACGATCATTACACGCTGTTCTTCGGCCTTCCTGAGTACTGTACGGAGGTGATCGTGGTCTTGGCAAATTCCGTCAGATATGATGATCTCCAACTGCCATAGGTCTGCAGCGGAAGCTGAAGTCATAGAACGACGTTCACGCGCTACCTCCAGCGCTCTCAGACTGGTCTCGATAAGGGAGAGGACATTGGTGGCCTTCTGGTTGAACCGGAAGGCATTCATGACCTTGGAACCAGCCTGATCCGTGAATGGACCTCCGTCAAAACCATGCAGGACCTCTACTGACTCGCCAAACTTGGCTATAGCGATATCGCCTACTTCTAAACGGCCCAATGCCTTCGACACCAGCGCCATGGTCTCGTAGGCTAGGTGAACTGAGTGCGATTCTGCCATGGAACGGGAATCGTCCAAGGCAATGAGAACTTGGTATTCGCGTTGGCTAGGTCTAGTCCGCCGAAGCCAAATCTTGTCCTTGGTGTAATCGCTGGCGATGTAGGGTATAATCTTCTTCATGTTGAGCCTCTTTCCCGTTCGATAGTCTCCTTTCAGCCTAGTAGCCAGAGTGGGCTCCAGGATAAGCCGCAGCTGCTCGCACAAGGCGTAGGAGAGATCATGTGTGAGGGATTCGTACAGGCGCCATATGTGTTCAGCCCCTACATCAGGCTGGCCGTCTACTTGCCACTGCCTTAGTTCCGTTTCCACATCCTTGACGGTATCATCCCTTGCGTCCTCCATTTCCACATCATCCGTAATAGTAGATGATCTGAACGGTAAGCTTGACGCTTCAGGCATGGCAGGATTATGAACATCGTTCTGAGTTAGCGCCCCGTCGATGTTGTCCATGAGAGCCTGGCTCATCGAATCAGAATTAAGTGGGGCAGAGTATGAAGGTCTGTCAATCGCTAGTGCATTTATTGGGGGATCTATATCCATGGGAAGATTCGAGTCCAACAAATGACCATCGTCATCTATGAGCTTAAGATCGTTTAATTTGGCCGCTTGCTCTTCGCCAGCGGGGCCCAAAGCTTGCATGTCATGATCGACATCGTCGGGTCGGAGGTATTCGACCTGAGATGCCTCAATTGGATCACCGCTATGATCGTGAGGTGAACTAGACAGATCTTGACCGTCCAGAATTTCATCAAAACGTTGGCGAATTTCACTCAACGCATCTCCCAAACTGCGGAGTGGGTTTTTCGACATCTGTGAGATTGGCTGAGATGGAGCTGAGCCTTGCTGGGGTCCCTTAGCAGCCGAACCTTCTGTGGTCACATCCTCAGTCTTGTCCAGGGGGCCTTCGCCCTGGATATGATCCGTATCGGATGGCCTATAACACACAACACTATCAAATCTATCCTAGAAGGAAGGAACATGGTCACTTACTCGGCATACTCTTGTGTTCGATCCGTATCACCAGTAGATTGACCCTGCGCACCACCCAACCCGCTGCTCGACAGGCCCATGGATTTGACTTCAATATCCGCGTCGTGAGGTTCATTGGGTGCCGAGCCACTGTCTTCCGCAAACACATCTGGTCGAGACACTACATTTTCTTGCGTATGCTCCTCTTCCGGAACGTCCGCACTATCGCCTGCTTCCTGCGTCTGTCCAAGCATATCGTCATCCATGACTTCTGGACTGGACGGCGACTCCGCCTCGGTAACAGTATCATCCGGCGCATTTTGGTTGTCAGGGCCTCCAGTATTAGAAGGGTCTTCTTCGCTTTCGCCGCCGAGGTCGGGTTCCAGCGTGTCATCCCCAAGTCTCAGATCCATGTCGTCCGGAAGATCTAAAGTGTTTGCATCTGGGATGTGGTCATCCACAGGCGCGCCATTCGCTTCTGAATGCTCATCCCTGTCCTCTGATTCTGCATCCTCTTGCGACATAGCATCCTCCGCAGTCTCTGGACTGCCATCCTCATTGCCCTCCATCTCTTTCGATTCCTTTTGTTGGTCTTCTTTTGCTACTACGTCAGAATCGTCCTTTCGCTCTCCAGAACGATCTTCATTGGTTTTCCCTGCCTCGTCTTTTCCTTGTGGTCCTTTCTCATCTCCCCACAATTTTTCATCGACGGCAGTGGGATCGGAAGCATCCAAATCGCCCAACTGCTCTTCTGGCTCCGCTTCACTTTCCTCATCGGACTCGCCGTCATTCTGGGACCCGTCATCGGGGATATCTTCCAAAACACCACCAAAATCCTCACTCATCTCGATGGCATTATCGTCCCCGGCATCATCTCGGGGATCATTCGCGCCATCGTCATTCCCTTGAATCCCCTCAACTTGACTTTCGTCCTCAATCTCCTTGCTTACGTTTTCCATACCTGACCCTTCGCCCAGACCTACACCTGCAGCGTCTGTGGTATCACCAACTGACCCAGATTCGTCTGCCTCTGGCGGTTTGCAAAACCCTTGTTTCGCGACTGTATGCAGGAGGGAGCACAAGATGAAGTCGAGTTTGAAGAGTGCTTGTGTCCATTGACAGTGTGCAACGAGCTGCTCCTGTACGAGCATAGTGTATCTATCTAGGAATGGGAGAAGTCGCAGGAGGTGCCTCTGCATATCATCCTGAGGAGAGCTCGCAAGTTGAGGAAGAATCATAAGAAGCTGGCTGAGCACCCCATCAATGTGAAGCACGCCTGTCAAGTTGCTAAAGAAGCGAGTGCCATCCTGAATAAAGTTGTCGTTGTCGTCGGTGGTGTTTTCGCCTTCAGCGACCGGACATTTTAATAACATGGCCTGCACATCGACCAACAGAGTATCGATGATTGGATCCGTGCCACAGGCTGGCGATAGAGCTGGCTGTGGGTCGATCGGAGACACCAACGAAGCGTCTTGGCCATCCAGCCATGTTTGGACAGGTCGAAAGATATGTTCCAGCACGGGTTCGGCCTTTGACCATTGGACAAGAGAGGGCGATACCAACTTGAACTGTTGACCGATGTCTGATATCATGGTAAATTCGCCTACAGGGAGAAAGTCAGAGGGCATCGATGGTTGGGACGAAGGACATACTGGCAAGTAAGATTAAGGATGAATTAACTTCGAGGCCTAGCATGAGCTCAGTTAAACGGTCACGAGAAGCGCTGGTCGTCGTAGCTACGATCCGTACATCCTCTATGAGACGCGAAGTGGTGCCAGAGCTGGGCTGAAGGTTGTCGAAGGTTATCAGCGCATGAACGACTTCGTTTAATGCATCAGCTAATTTGCATGCGATGGTCCTGAGGCGAGATATTTCATCATATACAGGAAGATCAAAGGCAAGGATTTTAGAAGTGGAAAAAGCATGTAAGCGACGTGAGAGTTGATTAAATTTGGCGTAAACCTCAAGGGCTCCCGCCAAGCTAGGGTTCAAACTCGTCTCAGTCAGGTCAAGGCAAACAAATGCATTGATACTTACCTGGACCTTGCCTCCAAAGCGTGTGCAAAACCAGACTCTAACAGCATGATAGCTCTTTGAAGATCTTTAGTTGTCACATCGGAGTGGTGTTCAGACAATGACGTCCGTAGCTGCGGAAGAGCTGCATGCAGGCGGTCGAAGTATAAATCCACTTTCACGGTCGATATCAACTCTGTGGCTGCGGTGGAAAAGACTGGTTGTTCTCTGATCCATAGTGAATCACTTTGCTGTCGGAGAATATCTGGTTTCAGGTTGACCGACAAACCGCCTCGTTTCAATTCCTTGAGCAGATCGCTCCAGGCTTTCCTCTTGCGGACGAGCAGCGCCTTATGCTGCTTGACTCGTTTTGCGGCGGATAGTTCCTTAGGTATGGATTCGCCGGCCAAGCCCTTGGCTGTGACAATGATGTTGGTCGCCAAATCATCAATTGTGAGGGAAGAATGTAACCGCGTTGATCGTCGTATGCGATTTGTAATGAAAGAGTCAAACTTCTGATAAGTGCGATCCAAGTCAACGAGATGAGCAGCAGTAAGTGCCGTATCTCCAGGGGGGAAGGAGGGCTGTCCCGTGGCCATAGACACATCTGCGTAGGAATCCATGTCCATGTGTTTGGATTCTGAATCGCCCGCGAATATCGGCTGCAAGTGATTTGTGATTGGCTGTCGCATGACGTCGCGGAATTTGCGAACAATTTTGTAGAGATTATGGTGTGTTCTCTGTGCACTTTGTTTAAGAGCGTGGACGTTTACATCCTTCCAGCTGGCAAGTTTGATGAAGGCCTGTGTCTCCCTCTCCAACATCGCTCTCTGCTCCGAAAGCGATGCGACGATTTGTGGCGAGAACAAGTTGTAATAGCGTGAGGTAGCGTGTAAGAGCCGCCGGACACGTTGAAGAGTCCAACAGTGTTGGCCCGTCTTTGCGAGAGAGAGACACTCTACGTATGACTCAAAGGTCTGTAAAAGACGCATCCGCGATTCGTATTGGCCAAGAGGACTCGAACGAACGAATTCGTCCAGGAGTGGGACAAATTGATTCAGGTATTGGGCCAGTGCACCCGGACTTTCGCGAGATTCATCATCTGCAGCAGCAAGAGCACCTCGCACTGAGATATCATACAGGCGGAACCATGATTCCGACGCCCCATTTGCAAACAATTGCGCCTGTGATTGTAAGAGCATCTGCCAACAAGACAGTTCTAAGCGCCTCCATTCGACTATCAAACTGGTTAACGACTGCTGATGGTCTTTCAGAGTGTTTTGACGATTGGCATAGATTTCCCAATCCTGGGTCTGCAGAAGAAGTTGCTCAAGAGCAGAGAGCACTTTGGCCACGGAACTGTGCAGATCGAGACTGAGAATTCCATCGCAACGGTGCTTCAAATGCTGCAAGACCATTTGATCAGGCCATTCTCGAATGATCACCTCCAACCGATTTCTGAGTGACTCGACGACGAAGGTGGCTTTCTTGACCTCCTGGATGTTGGCATCGGTATAGAAATCGTACGACTTTTCGGCCGGATCGTGGTGGCCATTGAGTTCGAACAGGCGATCACGAAGAATAGAGAGTTGGAATGTAATACTTTCATTATCCAATACATCAGGAAGTGACGGCATTTGTGACTCCAGCAATGAAATCAAGGCGGTTGTTCGCAAAGCTTGGAATGTTTGACGTGCATCTGAAATCGCACCACTGGATATACCGAACAAACTGTGATGCAAACCGGCCAACAATTGAATCTGCAGTGAGTCGACGAGGTCGGACTTCTTGCCAGGCGGCAGGAGCGAGCGGTCCTTGTCCATTACATCTTCGAAAGCGGGAAACAATTCCAGAAACTCTTGTTCTTCTATTTCATCCTCATCAGCAGCGTCGTGGTTAAGGGCCTTACGGCGATACAGTGACTCCGATTCCTGATTTTTCTGGTTTTCCCTTGCGCGATCGATGGACCAAAGTCGAAAAGCTTGCTCGTATGTCGTCTCTATGGTACGGATGTTGGCTATGACATCAACGCCGAGGGATCGTTCCAGAGCGATGCCTGCAACAGTCAACAGGACACGCCGAAAGGGTGGCACGCTCTCTGCATTATTAGTCGGAGACTGCATCGAGAGCATCGCCGTGCTCTGGACCGATGGAAATGCAACAAGACCAGTTGAGATATGGTTCAACGAATCGGACGAGTTGTGAGCGCCACCGATACTCGCGTGGGCAACAAGCCGGAGCCCTAAACGCAGGTATAGAAGGGCTTGTTGGAATGGGCTGCGAATGTCCTCAAAATCGGGGTACACGGATTCCAAGCGCTGGCAAAAACCTGCAACTGACTCCTGGATCACCTGTTCACGCATGGCAGCAGATGAGTCTCCAGCCTCAAAGAGACCGAGCAACGAATCGATCTTCGAGGACGAAATGACCTGAGTTTGAAACTGGAAGATTTCCGACCAGAAAGCATGCAGCCGTGTGATGTCTCGCTTGTTATGGAGAGGACCTGAGGACAACTCAGCTAGATATCGGCGAACTTCGTTCAGCCTAGTCTCGAGATATGCGATGACGACATTGCTGCTGTTCCCTGCAGTATGTAATTCAACTTGTCTTTGGAGCTCCACCTCAGCATTTAACGTCAACTCTTCGTAACACCAAAGCTCCGAGGCACATTGTTGAACGGCAGCGGGATCGATGGGTGCATCAGGTACAAAAAGGTCAATGAAGACCCTACTGAGAGCAATCCAGCACCGTCCTAAATTGGAAATGTTTCGATCTCGCGGCTGCGGATGACTCGCAAACTGCAGAATGGACGGATGCAGGAGTTGTTGTACGGCCCGACTCAGCGCTGGGTTGGTTGATTTCTCCATAGTCTCAACAAGCTCTACCATCAACGCTGGCACTCCGAATTGACAGTTTTCACTCATTTGAGTGATCAAACGACCGGCATCACCCCCGAACGAATTGGCGAAGCATGCGGATAGCTATAGATAGGTTAAAACTTAAAATACGACGCGACTGTGTGTCATTCTCACCATTAACATTGCCTGAAGCAAAAGACCCGAAAGCTGGGTTGTGCGCGAAACCTTTGACCCACACTGCATCAGTGTCAATTGCACATGCCGGCGGATGCTAGCTTCATACTGAGTCAAAGATGACATGGGATTACCCTTCCAATCACTATGCGAAGTCAGTGACAGACAGAGTCAAAAGAGGACAGAACCAACCATTTCTGGATGGTTTGGTGAAGTTGAATAGGAGATAGAAGCATCGACGGGCCAATAGTAGCCTGAAGAGTCATTCAGCCTCAAGAGAGCACAAAAACGAAAATGACGAACACCGCTTGTTGACCAAATGGCGTGCAGCCATTGCATTTGACATTCCACGATTGTGGGTAATTGTGCTGTTGGTGGAATGAGAACGGCATGAATGATGACCGTTAATTCTAACATACTTTTGTTTGCTTCTGTAGCCCAAATGAGATGTTGGTAGGACGTGAGACGCAGCAAAGATGCATCGGGCGCGTCGCAAGCTACATCAATGATCTTATGGACCAACTGAATAGTCGTCTATGCGGTCAGGATTAATGGGAGGTCGAAAACATACAAAGGACAAATTACACTCTGAATGCGAATATTTTCAATCCCCCCAAGCTCCAGCAGTATCCTGAGTTCAGAAATCAAGGAAGAATTGTCTTCTTGGGCAGTCGGCGGAGGCGTAGTAGTCCTCCGGCTTGCCAGTAATTGCTAGATGGGAATATTTCAGCGAAGAGCAATGCAAGAAATTGAAATACACACCTGCCTTACTCGTTCATCAAACTGAATAAGATTCTTTTGCTCATCGTCTGTCGGGAGGGCAACTAAAGTATGCAATGCCATCAACTGAAATATTTGCGTGCGAAGTCCTTGTGAAATATGCAACTTCAATAACAATCGACACATATGCTGATGAACACACCATGGACATCACAGGCGCTATCGATATCGCATGCCATATTCTCTAGAGACTTCAGCTTTGTTGCGGACAGACGACGGGACCTTTGGACAGATAAAGTAGACCAGATTTCTGTAATACCAAGTCCCGAAGACAGCGATACTGCATCTCTGAGACCTCGTGCAGGATCATGGAGAGGTAAGAAATCCATAGAACGACCTTGGATGGATTCTGCAATCCAATTGGATGTCGCCTGCGCAGCAGAATAATCGAACAAGGTAGCCGCCGCAACCTTGCGCAATGACCGGCCGTATCCAAATAATTTCACTGCCACATCGAGCTCCACCTGAGGAACGAAAACAAGCGTTAGAAGTAGTTTGCCAACTGTGCCTTAACATGGACGTACATGTTTTTCGAAGCAGACCGCATCCCCAAGATGGTCCAAGACTGCATTCGCAGTCACCGGAATGGCACTCAACACCATATCGATAGCATTCATCGCCCTGCGTGACGCATCGATGCTATCTCGAAGCTTGATATGCTGGCCGCCCAATACGCGGCTGTTTCTGTCTCGGTCAAACACTGCCATTTCCACCTTGTCCGTGATCAAAGCGACCAAGAGGTTCAGAACTTGCATGATCAGACGGTGCACAGATGGACTATCCCCTTGAATTTCGCAATCGGAACACGGCACGCATTTCATATAAACATCCATAGGCTGGATATATTTTGAGTTTTCAGTAGGTCGCTCTACGAAGAGACATCGAGGTAGCACTGACCTGAGCCAGGACAAAATCTGATGGTATCCCCCACGATCGACCGGAATCTCGTCGTATACCAGACAAGATGGGAGGCAGTCGACCAGCTAGACTTTCTAAAACGTTCCGAATTTGGTTGACATGTGGATTTGGTCCTGAGATCGATAAGAAACGATAAAAGTACGGAACATAGGCAAGTGGTGTAGCCCGAGAGAATAAATGTGACAGTGCACTGAGTTCGTGTGGTGGAACAGATCGAGAAATAGGCAAAAACGACGCAAGATTGACCAAGTTTGATGATGCACAGTCCAGATCGGTAATGCAACCAGAGGGCCATTCTGAACCCAACAACCGATGCTGCAACTTTGATACAAGTCCTCGGCGAATAGAGTCGTAATGGGCTGACAAGAAGGTCCAGTCCAAATTCTGCGCAGAGATAGCCAACGGGAGAGAATGGTAATCTTGTAATCTCTGTCGATCTTCTACTACAATATCAGTTAGCAAAGCGATTTCCAGACCACGGTTACGCATGGCTCGAGATAATTCGCCATATTGAGGATCAACAGACATGAACAACCTAAAATTTGGATGCGGTTTTATGGTCTGTACATCGCCGTCGACGTAGCCCTTTTCGGTAAGCGTTAAAACACCACCAGGTTCGCAAAGAGAATTGAGCCGATCAAGCACTGAAGGACTGCATAGGTTAGCGCCTTCCAGAAGCAACCAATAACCATATTTCAATGCTCGAACAAGAGGTCCGTCAACCCATTCAAAGCGGCCCAAACCATCAGAAAGTTCAAGGAGCTCGCGTATTCTGAATTGAAGCCAATCGGATTCAATTTTCTTGTGACCGGTCGTATGGTCCAGTTCCACTAGGACATTCAATGCTGAACGAAGGATGTTGGAGGAGTTGGAAGTGGGTAGTCGATTGATTTCCTTTCGAAGGGCATAATAGTCGTCCGATTGATAGATGCTGTAGTTAGTGCCATCCCGGAAGACTTCGTGCGCCAAACACAAGACCCGCTGGACAACATCGGCAATGCGTCCTCGATTGTCGACTTGTTCAAAACTTCCTAGTATATCCATTGCGTCTGTGGCGCTATTCATAGGTATTTCATGGAGGTAGTTGCCTGTAACATTAGCGAGTACCCTCACTACGTTTGTCTTACCGCTGCCATGAGGTCCGGTGATAATGACTAGCCAAGAGTGCATCACACAATGACCAGCAGTCTCCAATGCAGAATGATGCATCTGTAAGAAGCATCCAGGTCGAGAAGCGGGCGGAGCATTGCTCCGTGGCATGCTGAATCGCCCAATTTGAAGGAAAGATGAAGAGACTGAGACATGTGGTATTCGGTCAAGGTTATGAGAGGCGATGGAAAAGATTCTGTCAAATAGAAGACGGGCGTGCTCCCGATCAGCAACAGTTCGGAAGCGATGAAGATATATGCTGCGAAGGTATTCGACAGGATGTCGAGAACGGCCAGCACTCCGCAAAAGCATTCCCCATCGAATGACGTCTCGTAAATTGAATTCCCATGGACTTCCTACCCTGGCAAATGATCTTTGCAAAACGATCTCCTCATTCAACCGCGCATTGTACTCGATCATAGCCCGCAAGATATCCATATCGCAATCGGGAAAGATATGACGGCACACCAACATCAAATCGTTGGGTGATAGCTCTTCAACGTAAACCTTGCTGAAGCGATTGACGAAGGATCTGGGCAGGCCCTTTCGGCCGCCACCCTGTTGAAGTGGATTCTGGGCAGCGAAGATACGGAAGGATGGATGTCGGGCGAATGAACGGCCAAGTTCTGGGATGAATACGGTGCCACGATGATCCAAAACCGCGTTCAGGCCTTCGAGCACTGCCTGAGGGGCAAGATTCATTTCATCCAATAATATCCAATGACCCTCTTGCAAGGCCCTGAGGAACTCTGCGTCCTTCCATGCAAACTCCCCTGGGCCGCCACCTTCGACCGGGAAATCAGAGCCGAACAGGTCGACGAGGTCCGTCTGCTCCGACAAGTTGAGGCGACATAAACGATGGCCAGAAAGATTGGCAAGCGCTGTGATGAGGCTAGTCTTTCCCACACCGGGGCTTCCCTCTAGCAAAATGGGCTTGGCCACTTGACATGCCCTGACGATCCGCATCGCGTTGTCTCGAGTCGTCGGGGCTTGAAGATTGAAAGAATGCAAAGTAGGTTCCCTAGGTCCCTTAGGTATAGCGAACGAACCAAGCTGCAAGAATTTCGTGGGGTCAAGAGCGGGAACGAACGCAAAAGGCTCATCACTGTCAAATAGCGGGACAAGTTCTTGGAGCTTAGATAGTCCATCTGCTTTAACACGCCGGATATCTTCAGCCGAGTACGCTGCTAGCTGAGGAAGCGAAGCAAGGCCGTCGAGAAACGTCATATGGGCTGCATGATGCTGGCAGGTGAATCAGCCCCGATAGTCAAAGAAAGAGTCGCGTATCGACGCTCACATATATTTCGTTCAATGGCATACTCTCTTCATCTTCAGGGTGATAGGCTGCATTAGAGAATGTGACCCAGGCCTACAGGCTGGTCAGAGACGGCCCAACGGTATGATAATACGACTTACCAAAATATCCCGCAAACTTAACAACGACCGATCTGCCACCCTGATGCATACCCACTCGACAAAATCCAACAGGGGTACGGTGTAAGGCTTGAAAATTTTGTGGCTCCAGAGGTTGTCGACAATCAATTCAAGGTCTTCGCGATCGTCGACAGGCGGGACCCAGATCTCTGTAAAGCGATTGCGGAGAGCGGGCGATAATTCTTTCTTTCCATAGTCGCCACCTGGATTCATGGTGGCTACTAGCTTGAAATCGTCTACAGCTCGGACTGCTGAGTGCTCCAGATCGTCACCTCCTCGTTCTGCAAGTACCACAGTACGAGAGGACTCAAGGACGCTGTTTAGACGCTCCAAAACGGAATCATCAGCTAGAGATATCTCATCCAAAAGGAAGACTTCTCCAGCGCGCATTGCTTCGACAAGCGGCCCATCGTGCCACTCAAAGATCGCGTTGAGACGTAAGACTTTACGACGGCCAGCCTCCAGACGCAAACGCACGGGAGGTTCTAGTTGTAGCTTCAGTGACTCGTCAAAAGCCGCGAGCAGATGTCGAGCGTCGATGACAACGTCCTTCACGCCGATAGACTCTAAAGCAGTCACTGCTTCACGCAGAACATCCGATTCCAATGCCGCTCTATTGCGCACTGGCCTCAGACCCCCGATCAAATCTGCAGTCTCGGTGTTTTGGTGGCAGTTGAGACTGATGAGACGCTTCTGCACGGTGTCTGCATATACCTGACATACCGAAGTTTTACCGGATCCGGTCTCTCCGACAAGAAGTATCGGTTCGTTGAAGCGCAGTGCTCGGCTGACTAGAATGAAAAGTCGGCGCATTGCTGCTGTCCAAACAAGAGATGAAGACAATGGGAAAGGGAATCCGAGAAGTGTCGTGAAGTCGACCGCTGGGTTATTGAGGCCGTAGAGGGCCTTCTCGTCAATGTGAACCTTCATAATCGATTCGATCACCTCTTTGACAACGTTTTTGTCGTCTTCTCTGCGAGCACGCTCGGCCAGCAACATGTAGCCATTTTCGGCCAATTCTTGGTAGCCAACAGCATCTCGCCCAGCCCATCGAAACAAATCGCGGAGAGTGGCGAAACCGTGCTTGCTCTCAAAAACCCGGCTAGATTGCCGACGCTTCTGGAGCTCCCTGAAGACGCTGACAATACGCTGGCCATAGGATGGCGCTATCCGACATCTTTGACAAAGGATGGTCTCCAGCTCAGCCTGCGGAACGTCTTCAAAATGAACTTCTAAGAATCGACTGCGGAAAGCCCGAGACAACACCTTTCTGCCTGCATACAGGCCTGGTGGATTCTGGGTGGCAAATAACATGAAATGTGGATGTGGTCGAACCACTTCCTGTGTTTCGGGAATGACAAGTTCGCGGTTGTCGTCCAGAAGACGGTTGAGAGCTTCCAATACATCGGTTGGTGCCAGGTTAAGTTCATCGAGGACTATCCAGTCTCCATTCCGTAATGCCCGTACAAGCAATCCATCCTTGAAAACGAGCTTACCCGTCGTAGGATCTGAGACATACGAGCCAAGGTATTCCTGAATGTCTGTATGCTCGTGGTTGTTTATGCGGATGAATCGGTGACCGGTACGCCGTGCGAGATATTCTATGGAACTTGTTTTCCCGCTAGACGTCGGGCCTTCGATTAGAACAGGGAAACGCCTAGTGAGAATGATTCTGGCAAGATCTATGAGCTTTGTCTCGACCGAAGGTGTCATGATATAATCTTCCACGAGATCCTCAGGTATCAGACCTCTTTCAAGATAGAATGGTCCCAACTTGAGGAATTCGTTGGGTAAACGGGAATGAGGAATAGCGGGTTCCTTAGATAGCAGCGACCGGGGATTGCGCACACCAGCCAATAGATGTTTCTGAGCTAGAGTAGTGACAACTTGCGCACTAGGAGCATCGAGCACCATTGTGAAAGCCATCAAACAGCCTTCCCAGACTGCTCTTCTGAGGCCGTAGGTGCCGGCGATATCAGCAGCGAACGTCAAAGCACGTGCAAGAGTACGCATGCTGTAGTGTGGTCTGTGATTTGAGCCATCCACAATATGACGCCCCTCCGCCAGTTTTTTGACGGCAGAGTAAAATTCGGCAACATCCATGATTGCAGCTTTATCACCCACCGCACTTGGTCCGATATACTGCGTTATCACGCTCAGCAGAGTCTCTCGGTCAGAATCTGGTGGAGGAACGTCTACTTCGGTGAAACGAGAGCGAATATTTGGTGGGAGATCCTTCTTGCCGACGTCAGTGGCTGGATTCATGCAAGCAAAAAGTCGGAAGTCGGAATGTCGAGGGACAGGTTCCAGGGAACCTTGTTCGGTAAGAGTAATGGATGCAGTGGGCCCGTGTAACAAGCTCGAAATGCACTCCAATGTCTCTGGGCTGGCAAGGTTGATTTCGTCGAGCAGGATCCTAGACAGAGTGAGTAAGGCCAAATATCGTTTAATCTGAGTATAACATACCAATCGCCGGACCGCAAAGCCTTCACTAAAGGACCCTCCACAAAGCCAAACGCAAACTTTCCCTTCCCTTGTACGTGCTGTACATTGAAGTCATCCACGTCTTGCTCAAACGCATTCCAGTTAGCTGCCGTGATATTGAGGGATATTGCTAATCTTCGTCTCTTGCGTGGTGTTTCTGAATCCATAACTCTGTTGCTCTCAATACTATAGAAGTATCATCAGAATATAAAATATGTCACAGGAAAAGGTGAAGATGCTCACATGGGGTCTTCGTTCTGCTTCGCCTGTATCCTATCCTTAGCCAGCCGCACAGATTCCTTCCACAACCCAACAGCCCTCTTCCATTTCGCCTCGTTTACCGCCTTCCTCACTGACTCTTCGAACTTGGCATTCTTCCTCCGACTAAATGTGCCACCAAACAACTCAAGGAAACGCTCTTGTAACACAGATCCAGGCACACGAGCATCAACGGGTTTAAATCCACCTAATAGGTCTGCGGATTCCGTCTGATGTGACAAATTGAGCGAGATGAGGGGTCGACGGAGGAGCGAAGCTAGGTGGGTGACGACACTTGTCTTACCCGTTCCAGTTTCTCCACAGAGAAGGACAGGCTCGCCAATGGACACAGCGGTCGCTATACGTGAAAAGAGTAAAACTGCCGGCCGGTGCATGGCAAATGGCCTCGTTGGAGGAGGTACAATCTCCACCTTGGTAGATCGGGCAGGTAGACGTGTTCGTCCCGCACGTATTGCAATAGTCCTCCCGTTCACATTCTTTTCAATTTCAAATTCAGGTGTCCGTCCATCTAAGACCCACGAACTTCTCTCTGACTCCAGTCCGAGAGCTTCGGCTACGGTAGCTGCTATGCGTTCAACGTGAGCACGGGCAGATGCTGTGAGAGTCCCTGCCCCGAAAAACACGTCTCGAGCCTCGAGGTACATGTCCTCACGGAGAGTAGGATTCGGGAAAATAGACGACAAAGACATGGGATTATTAGCGTCAATTGGTCGGTGTGACGAGGGTAATAAGTTATCCACACGGATACAAAACTTGTCTAGTTCGCGTAGACTGACGTCGCGAGAAGTAGTCACAGCGCCTAGAGCTCGAACATTCTCCCAAAGGCGAATCAAAGCTAGCGTTGCGCTGCCAGCTAACCGAGGGAACCGAGAATCGAGAATCGTTTTCAGCTCTTCGGGTGTAGGTGATGGAATCGTTACTTCGTGGAATTTGTGCGCGCCAAAGAACACTGGAGTAGGGAATTGTCCCGTCTGTGAAGGTACAAGAGACCTCGTTGCAAACAAAGCGAAGCTTTCATCTGCTTCTACCCGTCCACGGCTTGGAACTTCGAGTGTCGCGCAACCTCCGACCCACTTGCCCAAACCAAGTGACTCGACGAGAGGTTTAATAACCCCAAGAATCTCATTACTCGCCTTATCGATATCCTCAAACACGAGCCACTTGCCCTCCCGCATGGCTCGTATGATCACGCCATCTTTCCACTCAAAAATCCCAGGTTGTGTAGATGAAGAAACGTACGAGCCGAGTAACGAGCGCGCATCGAGGGATGTATCGCTCAAGTGGATGGTGATTATTTGATTTTTGGACCCAGGGTAAAGGATCTCTGCGAGGTGAGAGAGGAAGAGAGACTTTCCGGACGAGGGTGGGGATGTGAGTAGAGTTGGAACCCGCAGAGAAAGCCGAGTCGCTAGAGAACGTAGCGCCTCGACGGCCGTGGGCGTCAAAATTAGAGGTGTTAAAATCTCCGAAGGACCAGGGGATCGAAGGAGCAAAACTCCGTGAACATTCGCTATGAGAGGACTGAAGGGGAATTGGTGATAAGCTTTAAGACATCAATATAGGAGCAGCTCACGACAGATCTGAGGGAGTCAAAGATGGACCATGATCACCATCTTCCGCACTATAGAAATCTTTCGGCTCAATTATCAGAGCGTTCCGAGCGTCCGTGATCCTCTTGACCTCCAATACAGGTAAAAGCCATCCATCCAATTCCCGCGGAGCGCCTTGAACATCCTGACCGCAACCAATCTGACAATCTACACCACAGAGATCCCCAAGGACCCTTTTTTCCAACTTTTCTTGTTCAGCTTCACACATCCCGCTTTGCAAAGCATAGCAGTGAATAGCGAGGAGGCGCACACCCGTGTCTGGATGTGGAGTGAGGAATAATTTTGAGAGGGGAGTTAAAGGCCAATAGAGACTGTGAGATAACGGTCGATTTGCTCGGAGAATACGATAGTATGCGAGTAGAAGGCAATGTAATCGGGAAGCATCAATAGAGTCTACGGATTCGCATGTCGTTACAAATGCCAATGGACCCTTTTCTCCGAATGTTTTGCGCACGAACGCAGACAGAATACTACCCGTAAAATTGTCAAGGTCTTCCCTTCAAGTAGATCGGGGGACTGAACTTACGGATACAGCTCTTGGTGTGGTTCTAAGAGCAGACATAAAGCGACCAGCTTGTCGTCTGCATTTTCGTGGTTGTTCAACCAACGTGCGCATAGATCGAGCAGCAAAGGTCGGAAAGCGGTCGCTACATGTAGAGTCAGTGCCGGTACCGTTAGAAGTTGGGATAGGGTGTCTAGAAGAGTCCCAGGTAAAGAGGTTTGCACTATGGCAGCAGCATATGGAGACTCGGGTGAGATTTTTGAGATCAATGACCTTGCTTGTCGGGCCAAATTGACGGTAAGTGGGTCGTGGAATGTCATTTTGAGATTATCCCTGGTGTCGGTACAGTACCAACACAAATTGTTGAAAACGTTAGACTTCCTCTAGAGCTCCAGACTTTGCAAGTCCAGTGTGCACTGTGCAAACGTCGGACGAGCAAAAAGTCCAAAGTTTCCGGGTTTCCTTTTCGAGCGACTACATTACTGTAAAGCTTCCACCATGTCCTCCAGCTCCAAGATCCTCTCAACCAAAGGCGAGGTCCTGAACTTCAACACTCGGGCTGATATTGAGCCTTGGCTAAAGGACATTGACCCCACAATCATTGAAGAAGTTCACTTTGGGCGGAGCACGATCAGCGTCGAGGCCGCAACTGCTCTCGGAGAATTCTTGAGCAAGACAACCGTTCTCAAAGTGGGAGTTTAATGAGACAATTATCTTCACATAATACACTAAGCCGTTACCCTTCTTCCAGGTTGCTGACTTTGCAGACATCTTCACCCGTCGTACAACCAAAGAAATCCCAGACGCACTAGAAGCAATCTGCGGCGCACTCAAAGACAAGCAATCTCTTATCGAGATCGATCTAAGCCACAATGCATTCGGTTCAATATCCATAGACCCAATAGCCAGATTTCTCGAAGGAAATCGCAGTCTGCAGATTATGAAACTGGACAACAACGGTCTAGGCCCAGTGGCTGGTACTAAGATTGCCAAGGCCCTGCTCGCATCTGCCAAATTAAGCAAAGCGGAGGGCAAACCGTCGAATCTGCGCACTGTTTATTGTGGACGCAATCGCCTCCAGGATGAGGCCCAGGAAGGTCGTTTTAAGGCTCTCAAAGAGGAGCGCGAGGGTCTCGAGGCCAAGCTCGAAGCACTGAAATTGCGAGACGCCGAGAGCGAAGAAATTAAGCTTATCGAGAAAAAGCTTGCGTCTAGGCCTTGCGCCGATTGGTGGGCAGATGCATTCGAGGCACATGGGACCCTTGTAGATGTCAGGATGCCGCAGAATGGGATCGGCATGAAAGGGATCACATCGCTTGCCCTTGGGCTGGCCAAGTGTCCTGGGTTGCAGCACCTTGACCTTCAGGATAACGCATTTACTGCTGTTGACGCTACTACCGAGGAGAAGGCGTCCGCGAGGAATGCGTGGGATCTGGCATTGCCTTCATGGCCCGAGCTGAGGGTCTTGAATGTTGCATCTTGTGTGTTGTCCAGTAATGGAGAGGTTCCAGATATTCTTCATATTCTCGCCAAGGGATCTAACCCGAAACTACACACGCTGCAATTACAAACCAACGATCTGGAGATAGAAACCTTCGCTTTCCTCGCGGAGCATATTTCTGATAAATTGTTGAGCATCATGTTGTTGGAGTTGGAAGAAGATGGCCTCGAAGTAGGTGAAGAGCTGGAGGCGATTAGAGACAGTCTCAAACGGCGAGGGGGCAAATTTACGTTGATTATAGACGACGAGGACGTGTTCGAAGACGAGGCAGCAGATGAGGAGGTCGCCGACAAAGATACCGATGCCCTCGCAGAGCTTATGGGCAAAGTCCAAATCAAATAGGTTGCTTAATTGTCTCATGATCCTTCCTAGCAGCTTGTTATATACATAGAACGGTCACACTCGGGATACACCACACTATAGCATACCATTACCACTATGAGGACCGTATCTGTGATCGTTAAGGCAAAGGATTTGACCGAATCAGTCCAAACTTGTCCACGACGATTTGCACGATATCCCGCCATTCTGTCATCGCGCCAAGACCTGCATTAACAAAAAATTATCTCAGTACTCGAGTGTATACCCTAAAAGATGACACATGCCAACATCGCCACATGCCAGTCCTTTGCCAATTGGACCAACAACTTCGTAGCGCACGACCTCTTGCACAATCCGAAGATGCTCGGAGGTAAGTGGATGTTCATACATAAACGTATTCATGGCAGGAAACACATATGTCGGAGTAGTCGGCGCCAGCGCACGCAGAAGAGACGTCTGTTGGAGAGTCATTACGAGCGTTTTTCTTCGAAATATAAGAATCAGAAACTTACTGCAAGGTTGTCACATAAACCATGAGCGATCTTTGACAGCGTGTTGGCAGAGCAAGGAGCAACTAGAACAACATCTGCCCAGCGTCTCAGTTCTATGTGCAAGATTGGGCTGCCGATTGTGAATGTGCCCTTGCGTTTGAGGGGAGAATAGTAGACGTTATGTTAATTGGCAAAAAGCAATTAACCCACCTTCCACTCGTCCTGGTCTAACCAGACCCTGGATCCGGCAGCTTCGACCTGCTTGTGATCGTAAAACTCCAATGATGCTTTGGTCGCGACAACTTCAACTTTCACTTTACTGTACTGGAATGAATCTTACCATTCACTATCTGGCATATTGGCATTGAAAGAGTTACACACCGAAAGTAGTTCCGATACTATCAGAGGAGCTTTGATTGAAGCCACACTTCCCGTTGTTATGAGAAGGACGTGTGCAAAACCCTCCTTTCTCTCAGCGTCTGCGACGAATAGCTGCTTAGTCATTCTACAGGGCTTTGCATAATAACGTGCAGGTTCGCGTTTCGAAACTTGTGTTTGGTTGTGTTGTCATGTGACACTTGTCACGTCTCTGCTGTGTATGTACCCTCAGTCGACAATGCTCCAACGATGGCCAACTACGACTCCCATCTTTAATAATCCATCACGTCCTGGCAACACAAACATATTGGGAACATTCTGGGCCTTTCAAACTGGGCTAAGAGGCCCTATACCGCATCGGAGTACCACGATCACTTCGGCTGTCCACTATCCAGTTCTTGCACTCGGGACTGCATACCCGCATCAGAACGAGAAGACTTTTGGTTTCCTTGATGGCTAATCTTTTTCCAGTCATTGAACCTCAATGAGAAGCGGTAGCGAGATACGCGAGATGGTGTCATGCATCGATCATCGTGAAGTGTCATCTGCCATCTCGTCAAAGTCACTGAAGTATACTGGACCCTTGTCTGATTCTGGGAGAGTCGTGATATGTCAGTCTTCCCCTGCACACACCTGTCAGCTGGTTTGGGCTCTCTCAACATTCAATGTTCAATACGCATGAAGTGGTGAGACAGTAGCCTCGGATATATTGAGTAGCAAGAGTTTTACAATTTGATGGGACCAAGCCAAAGGTGCCAACAAGCCCCGGGTGGATTGAAAGGTTTTATTGTGATATAACTACGTGTATGATATCAAGGAAAGCATCTAAAAGGCCACTCGGTCACATTCAGCCACATGTAAACACGGGCATACAACATTTTCGAAAACGCAAACCTGCACGTTATTATGCAAAACCCTGTAGTTTGCGTGAGTGCGGGTGTTTGAAATCAAAGACTTTGGGCATCAGATACAAATCTGGCACGCTGGAGTAAAGTGGCGGACACTCGAGCCTTCTGACTTGATCGACGATCGTTAACCAACTCTGCCGATCCAAAAGTCATACCCACACCGGGAAGTCCAAAATCTAATGACCAATTATAGCAATTTTTATAGGAAATGATATATATTTTGCACAAAGAGTACTATAGGCACACACAATAGATAATCTAGAATCAGCCATAAGAGGACCGATTATAGATAATCTAGAAGGCTGCCTATGACGGAAATTTGTGGATTTTGTAAATACCATTTATAGCAAGGACAATAGATAATATTGCGGCAATGCTATTGTGCCTCTTTATAGGCTTGTAGATAATCTATAAAGACTCGCTGGAGGTGATGACATCATATAATCTATTGTGAAAC